>JACDJE010000546.1:263462-292093 GCA_016647715.1 Pavo muticus | reverse complement strand
TTTGAGAAATTAAATTCCAAACATAGAATCATGAGGGTTGGAAAAGACCTCCAAGACCATCTAGTCCAACCATCCACCTATCACCAATATTTCCTCACTAAACCATGTCCCTCAGTACAAGATCTAAGCGTTTCATGAAAAACTCCAGGGACAGTAACTCCAATAGCTCCCTGGGCAGCCCTTTCCACAGCCTAACCACTCTTTCAGAAACAAAATTTTTCCTAATGTCCAACCTGAGGTGCAAACACTTTAGGTGTTAGATAACAAGTAAATTATCAAATAGTGTATCATTTTTAAGAATATTGGAAATAATGTAGGAGCTAGAAGATAATTAATCCTGCACAATCTTATATTTTCACTCACGTTCCTTATTCTTACTTGGCCATCTCCCACACTCATAAATACTTACCAAAGGCATTTACAATATCCAATAGTACATTATTCCTCTCTTTTTTTTTTTCTTTTAATCATGAAATCTGCCAAAATTTAATTTTTTTCACTGACTTTTGCTCCAATAGTTCTGTTACAAGGCTATTCATGTGGTCTTTCAATTTTTAACCTAAAAATGCAACAGTGACTGCATGAACTGAGAATTCATAGCATGAAGATGTCAAGAGGGTATTTTCCTGTCTGGTGACTCTTAGGTCATGGCAAACCCTCATAAATATCAGAGCCATTTGGGAATAATTATGATGTGAACTTTCTGAATATCTTTTCTTGATGTAGGGCAAACGCAGATATGATATCATAAAGAGACTTGAGACTTTATCTTGAGTGTGAGACTTTATCTTGGTCAGTGGCAGCAGAGGTTAAACATACTGTTAAGATTCAAAATAATCACACAGACTATGATTTTTTTTAAGAAATATCAGCTATTACATTTCTCCAGTGTTTCTCCTAAGAAGGCATGTTACCAAATCAAATGTTTCAAGCCAACTGTATCCTGGGCTGCATTAAAACAGGGGTGGCTGGCAGGGGAAGGGAGAGCTCTACTCAGCTCTTGTGAGGCCCCAGCTGGAGTACTGCATCCAGGTCTGGGGCCTCGCAGCACAAGAAAGACGCAGAGCTCTTGGAATGAGTCCAGAGGAGGACCACTAAGATAATCAGAGGGCTGGAGCATTGGGGAATTGGGCTTGTTTAGCTTGGAGAAGAGATGGCTCCGGGAAGAACTCATTGTGGCCTTCCAGTACTTGAAAAGTGCATATAAACAGGAGGGGAATGACTGTTTACAAGGGTGGATAGTCACTGGACAAGGAGGAATGATTTTAAACTAAGACATAGGAGATTTAGGCTAGATATTAGGAGGAAGTTTTTCACTCAGAGGGTAGTAACACACTGGAAGAGTTGCCCAGAGTGGTTGCTCCATCCCAGGAGGCATTAAAGGCCAGGCTGGATGTGGCTCTGGGCAGCCTGGTCTAGTGGTTGGCAACCCTGTCCACAGCATGGGGGTTGAAACTAGATGATTATTATGGTCCTTTTCAACCCAGGCCATTCTATGATTCTATGATTCTATGATTCTATAATAAATATCAAAAATCTGATGAAATTTCTTGAAAAAATTGTGCAGATGCTTTGGTTCTGAGGAAATATAGATTTTTCTATTCTGTTCAAATATATTTTTTATTACTGACTCAAGCTGAAAAAACTCCCGTACCTCCCTCAGATCTAGAGAGCTAGGATAAGAGGTAACGGCCTTAAGTTAGGTTCAGGTTGGATATTAGGAAATATTATTCTCAGAAAGAGAGTAAATGCATTGAAATGGGCTGCCCAGGGAAGTGGTGGAGACCACTGTCCTTGAGGTTTTCCAGAAAAGTCTAGAAGTGGCACTGAGGAACATGGTTTAGTGGGCATGGTGGTGATAGGCGGACTGTTGAACTAGATGATTTTAGTTGCCTTTTCCAACCTTGATGATTCTATGACTCTATGATTTTATGATTCTATTTATCCATATTTCTTCTCTATTGATTCAGCCTCCTCTTCTGCTACTGTTGCACGAGTTTCTGAGTTCTGGAGCCTTTTAATCTCCTGCAGACTTAGTATTTGAATGTTGCTGAATTCAGCTAGTTCCACATGGAGTGTCTTGTGCTGAAGCTGTAATTTACTGAAGGCAATGTTTGTCCGAAAGACTTCTATGCAAGCTGCAAGAACAGAATTTCTGAATGCCAGAGAACTCTATGGACAAATATCCAAGGACAAATTGCCTGGAATTTGCATGCTTTTGAAGTAAGCATCTGCTGGCTGGAAGACTCATTCCTTGAAATTCATGTACCAACATGAAAGCAGTCCTAACTCTGAGCTTAGAAGCAACTTCAGATCTGAAGAATGGAAATTCAAGCGAAACAGTTAAGAATAAATTAAAGTAATGCTGCCTCTGATATTTTAAGCTGTCCAGTAATACACTGCACTTTCTTGGAGCATAGTTAAGAAAAAACAGAAGTAATCCAACTGCAAGGATGGTAAAGAGAATAAGGAAACAGAAAAAGAGGGATGAGTATCATGGTGCATAAACAATACAGCATACCGGTCTCCCTTGCAAATAAGTCTATTCCCGTATGCACTTTCACTGACTATTATGCATCAAATGTTTCCTGTATCATATTTAAGAAATTGAAGACCATGACAATAAGCAAAGGCATCGTCTGAATTCCAGTGTGGTAAGAGGTAACATTTAGGACAGTAAGGCAGTGTAGATATTTGAATATAGCACTTCAGACATTACAAAATGCTCTAATCCCAATGCACATACACAGATGAAGCATATTTCCTGTTATACATGGTCTGTTTTAGAAACATGGGTAATTCTTATCTTTGTTGCTCTTCATAGATAGGAGACAATGTGTAATACTCATTTATTTATGCAAGAAGACTGCACATCTTCTCTCTCTTACTTTACTGTTCTCTCTCACTGAAGATATGTTTAGCATGAGAATACTTGAAAATTAGGAGTTACAATTTTCAGGTGTTGACTGTTTTTATGATTCAGGAGAAAGGAATAGTGTTCTTCTGTCGAATTTGTTCAGGAAGCTTCAAGAAATACGAAGAGTATCCTTTTTAACAATAAGTCTTGGAGATCTTAGCTTAGATGAACAAAAATATTGAATTGTATTGTCTTTTTTTCCCCAGATAAATTTATTACAACCTCATGGTGTTTTAAGCTTCCTTTTGTTTTGCTTTGCTTTGCTTTGTTTTGTTTTGTTTTGTTTGGGTTTATAGAATTATAGAATTGTTTGAATTGGAAGGGACAGGTAACGATCATCTAGTCCAACTCCTCTGCAATGAACAGTGACATCTACAGCTAGATTAAGTTGCTTAGAATATCTCAGGGACAGGGCATGAAGCACATCTCTGGGAAATCTTTTCTAGTGCCTCACCACCTTCACTATAAAAGGCTTTTTCCTTATATTCAATCTAAATCTCCCTTTTTTTTTTTGTTTGAAAACATTTCCCTCTGTCTTATCATAACAGATTCTGCTAAAGAGTCTGTCCTTTCTTATAGCCTCCTTTTACAAATTGAAAGGCAGTTATCAGGAATCCCCAGAGCCTTTTCTTCTCCTGGCTGAACAGCACCAGCTCTTTCACTCTGTCCTTTTAGGAGAGCTGGATGTTTTTTTGTTTGTTTGTTTGTTTGTTTTTGTCATCCTCTGTCATTGAGGACTCCACATCTGGACACAGTACTCCAGGTGAATTCTTACCAGTGCAGAGTAGAGGGGCAGAATCACCTCCTTTGTCCTACTGATCACATTTCTTTTGATGTAGCCTGGGATATGGTTGGCTTTTTGGTCTGTGAGCTTATAGCGGGGTTTGCCATGACCAAGGTGCAAGTCCTTGCACTTGGATTTGTTGAATCTCATGAGGTTCTCCTAGGCCCACTGTTTGAGCCTCTCTAGGTTCCTCTGGATGGCATCCCAGCCCTTGGACAGGTTGATTGCACATCACAGCTTGGTGTCATCAGCAAACTTGCTAAGAGTGGACTCGACCCTACTGTTGATGCCATTGATAGAGATTTTAAAGAGCATTTGCCTCACTAGTGACCCCTGAAGAACACCACTTGTAACTGATCTCCATCTGAACATTGAGTCACTGACCAGTTCTCTCTGGATATGATCTTGCAACCAGTTCCTTGTCCATCAAACAGTTTGCCCATCAAATCCATATCTTTCCAGTTTGGAGAGAAGGATGTTATGGCACACTGTATCAAAGATGTTACTGAAGCCCAGGTGGATAACATCAGTGTCTCTTCCCTTGTCCACTGATGCAGTTATGCCATCATAAAAAGCCACAAGGTTAGTCAGGCAGGACTGGCCCTTGATGAAGTCTCACTGGTTGTCCAGTATCACCTCTCTTCCATGTGCCTTAACATGGCTTCCAGGAGGATCTGCTCAATGATCTGCTCTCAACGCAGAGGTGAGGCTGACAGGTTGGTAGTACTCTCGGTCTTACTTTCAGCTGGGATGGAATTGTTTTCTTAAGAGTGCCTGCTATGATGCTCCTTTTTGGTTCTAGGAGAAAAACAATGCTAATGACACTCTGATGTTTATAGTTGTTGCTAGGAAGTGTTGTACAGAGCCAAGACCATTCTCAGCCCAAGGATCTGGGATGGAACAGAATTAGGACAGTTGTCTTAAACTGGCCAAAGGGATATTCCATACCACATGACGTTAAGCAGGAGGAGTTTGTAAGAGGGTGAGAGTTCATTTGGTTCTCTTCCACTGCTCAGGGGGGTGGCTGGGCACTGGTCTTGGAGTGGTGAGCAATTGCTTGTGCATCACTTTTTTTATACACATTCATATGTATATACATTGTCATAACTATTATTGTTTTTCTTTTGTCTGTTTTAGTGAATAGTTTTATCTCAGTACACAAGTTCTACTTTGTTGGTTTTTTTTTTCCCTATTCTCTCCCCTATCCCACTGGGAAGGAGGAGGAATGAGTGGACACCTGTGAGGTGTCTAGCTCCTTCCTGGCTTGGTTAAACCACAACACTAGGTCATCTTTTCTACCATTCTGAAGAGTGGATGTGATATTACCTTTTTTTCCAGTCACAAGGGACTTTAACTGACCATCACAACTTTTCAAATATCATTGAGAGTGGAAGAGTGAGCAGATGTGAATAGACAGAGGAAGAGAGGTAGAGAGAAAATGTTAAGACAACTAATTCCATGTACAGTGAAGTGCAAAGATTGGGTAAGTGACAATTTCAGAGATATAAAGATTAGCTGGAAGCATGAAGGCAAATGGACATCTGTGATTTGTTAACAGGGACATTAATCCTGCTTGGACCAATAATATGAAGCTGGCTATGAGAACATCAAAGGATTTGTGCCTATAAAATCATACTTCAGGGAGAGATTTCAGCCTTTGAGCACATTTGATTTAATTAAGGAGGTGTACATCAAGTACATTCTTGTGAGTACAGCATGTATCTATTTTAGGAAGACTGGCAGTCTTCGTGAGAACTGGAAAACTACAAACAGAAATTTCATAAACTTTCAATGTCAGAAGTAATAAGCTAAATAATGTAAAATGGATTATTTAACTATATCAGTAGCAAAAGGAAGACTGGGAAAAAAAGTGGGCCCACTGCTGAATGATATGGGTGCCTTGATAAGAGAATAGAATGAGAAGGCAGTATTACTGAATGCTTTCTATGCTGAGACATTCCCTCAGGAATCTCAGACTCTAGAGGTAAGACAGATTCCAGTGAAAGGAATACTTTCCCTTGATTGAGGAAGATCTGGTTAGAGATTATCTTGGCCAGGCATCTCCATGGCCCATGGCTGCTTGCAGCCCAGCACAGTTCACAATGCTGCCCCCAACCATTACTGTGGCACCATCATGATGGCAGCTCTGCTCCAGGAGTGCAATCATCACTCAGCACCAACCAATGATCAGTGCACTATTAACCCTATCTGGGCTGAAACCAGGGCATGGGGCACAGTGCAGTGCTAACTCAACCTATGGGAAAAAAATTTACAGATTTTGCTACATTGGTTAAACACAGCCTTGTGAACTGTGAAAAATGTGCAGCTGTGCTTTTTATTTTGATAAAGGAGTTTCAGAATAGGCTTCAACATTAACAAAAAATCACTAAATTTTTGGTTTATATGCAACTCCATTTTCAATTCATATATTCATGTATTCATGTATACATTACTTGTGCATTTTCAAATGGAATGCATGGAGTTGCAATCAAAAATTTGATCATGTCATTTTACCAGATTTTTGTAAGTCCCATCTTACCAGAGAGATATCGCTTCACATTCATGCCTTATTCATGCTATCATTTTTAGTAGTGCATACATTTGTGAATAACTGTTCAAGGATGAAGCACGGGAAAAGTAAAATTTCATCAAAATCTCTGACAAACTCCTTGGGAACTCATCAAGGGGAAATCATGCTTGACCCATCACAGAATCACAGAATTTTAGGTGTTGGAAGGGACCTCCAGAGAGCCCAACCCCCCTGCCAAAGCAGGCTCCCTACAGCAGGCTGCACATGTACTGAATATCTCCAGAGAAGGAGAATCCACAACATTCCTGGGCAGCCTGTTCCAGTGCTCCATCACGCTCACCATGAAGAAGTTCTTCTGCACACTGGTGCAGAACTTCCTATACTCCAGTTTCTGTCCATTTCCCCTTGTCCTGTCCCCACAGACCACTGAAAAGAGGTTGGCCATGTCCCTTTGTCTCCCACATTTAAGACATTTATAAACATTAATCAGATGCCCTCTAAGTCTTCATTTCTCAAGACTGAACAGACCCAGGTCACCCATCCTTTCCTCATATGGGAGATGTTCCAGACCCTTTATCATTTCTATGCCCCCCCGCTGGATTCTTTTCAGGAGATCCCTGTCTTTTTTTGTACCAGGGAGCCCAGAACTGGATACTTTAGGTGAGGCCTCACCAGGGCAGAGTAGAGGAGGTAGCCCTCTATGATTTCACAACTAGCTGGGTAGATCAGGAGAGAGCAGTGGGTGTTTTGTGTCTTGCCTTCAACAAGACATTTGACACTGTGTCCTATAACATCCCTATAGGTAAGATTGAGAAGTGTGGCATAGGTGAGTCGACAGTGAGGTGGGCTGAGAACTGTCTGCCTGGCAGAGCTCAGTGTTGTGACCAGCAGCACAGAGTCTAGTTGGAAGCCTAACAGTATCTAACAGTGTTTCCAGTGGTCAATACTGGGTCTGATCTAGTTTAGCATCTTCACCAATGACCTGGATGAAGGGATAGAGTGCACCCTCAGCAAGTTTTGTGATGATACAAATCTAGAAGTGGTGGCTGACACACCAGAAGGCTGTACTGCCATTCAGCAACCTAAAGAAGATGCTATGGAAATTCAACAAGAGTGAGTATTTCACATGAGGAGGAATAACCATTTGCATCAATACAGGTTAGGGGCTGACCTGCTGGAAAGGAGCTCTGCAGAAAAGGACCTGGGTGTCCTGGTGGACAACAGACTGATCATGCGACAACAGTGTGCCCTTGAAGCCAAGAAAGTCAGTGGTATCCAGAGATGTATTAAAAAGAGCATGGACAGCAGGTCAAGGGACTCATCAGGTCTCATCTAAAGTACTGTATCCAGTTCTGGTCTCTCCAGTTCAAAAAAGAGAGGGAGCTACTGGAGAGAGTCCGGCAGAGGGCTACAAAGACAATTAGGATCCTGGAGCATCTCTCTTATGAGGATAGACTGAGATACCTGGGACTGTTTAGCCTGGAGAAGAGAAGACTGAGAGGGGGTCTTATTAATGCGTATTGTTATCTAGGGGGGGTTGTTGAGTGAACAGGGGTTTCTTGAGTGAACAGGGCTAGGCTCTTTTTGGTGGTGCACAGCAACGTAAAAGGGGTAATGAAACTGCCACAAGCTGGAACACAAGAATTTGCATATGAACATGAAGAAAAACTTCCTTAATTTGTGGATGACAGAACACTGGAACAGGCTGCCTAGAGAAGTCAAGGAAACACCTTCTCTGGAGATATTCAAAACCCTTGGATGCTTTTCTGTGCCATCTACTCCAGGGAACTTGCTCTAGCATGGCTTTGATCTCCAGATGTTCCTTCTAACCTATACATTTTTGTGATTCCATAATCCAGTGAAGATATTATATCTTTTACTATTATTTGAAATACTGCATTTCGACTGGTGTTTTATGGTTTTATGAACAAGCTTGGTCATTATATTGACATTTATTTTTGCTACTGAAGATGAAGTTCCAATATTATAAAAATAATTTATTTGCTTGCATAACTATACAATGACTCCAATATAATAAATTGATTTTTCTTACATCCATTCATAAATATCATTGGATGAGACTATCCGTAGAGTACAACAGGATATTTGGTAGCTTTGCCTATCCAAAAAATGTTGTGGATTCATTGTCTTGTTATACTGTGCNTAAATCCTGCTACTTTCATAGCCAATTTTCAGTTTGTTTATTTTTTAGTTTAAAGCAAATGCCTTGCTTTTCAGAATTAGTTTAATTGTGTATGTTTAGGAATGCTGAGAACTTCAGCTGCATGCTTAGTATCTCCTACATTTTTCCTCTAAATAGTCCCCTGCCTGACAAAAAATTTTTCACAGCCATTTAAGTTTCTTTTTGCCAAACACTTCTGTATCATGATATGGTTATTTACTCTGTTGCTTTATACAACAGTTTTAAAATTTTCCATTCTGTTTAGCCTCAGTCTTGAGTTACCCAGGACTTAGGCAGCCTAGAGCTCTGTAAGCTTAGCGTCTGCAGGCCAAACGCCAGAATTTTGTTGCTTTTGATTAATTCTTTTTATGGCAAAGTTATCAAGAAAATTGCAGTCAGTACTGAGGTATGTCTGAAACAATAATCTGAAACAGCTCATCTAGTATCTCTCTTGCATCTTTGGTCTAGAGCACTGCATTCAATATGAAAGTAACTTTTCCAGTATGTTGAACTTAGCTATATATATATTTTTTTTTTTCTTTCCCAATGTCCACATTACATAGCTACTTTATTTGGTTCTTTGGACATTCTTCCTGTATAGAATAATTTAACCCTGTTCATTCTGCAAAATGAAGTTGGCACCTTATTAGCATTCAGTGCTGGTGTGTTCTAAACAAGTCAAGGTAGTCACAGATGCTGTACTCTGAGTTCAGAACTAGGGCTTTAATTTCACGTTCTTATGGCAACACTCCTCAAATGAATAATTTTACTAAATAAAAGTAATATTTTAGACTCACAAACCAAACCAAACCAAGCAAACAAACAAACAAACAAACAACAACAACAACAACAACAAAAAACAAACAACCAAACCAAACCTAAAACTCACACCAGATATTTTTGATAGAACTTTGTGGACATTGAAGAGACAGTTTCAGGTGAAATGAAGATATAGTGTAGAAATACTGTATGATGATGTGAGTTCAGGTACAATATCACTAATTCCTCTTGCTCTTCTGTATTTATGAGTTATCATAATATTTTTATTAAAGCCAAGAAATAATAGAAAGATATTAATACAGATGAGAAACTACGTTGCACATGAAAATGCATACAGCAGACTGTCTCTACAGACTGCTGTAATTCGTAGTGTTGTGTGTGAACTGAAGGTGCTCCAGTATGTAGACAATGAGATAGACCTTGTTATCCAAGCACAAAATAAGCATGATTGGAAAGTACAGTGTCGTAGGTATAGCTGACTTGAAGGTTTTGTGCTTCATACTTCTACATTGATCCTCAAGTCACCTACAGCCTTATAAGTTTGACATCAGTATAAAACCACTGCATAG
Organism: Pavo muticus; assembly: GCA_016647715.1. Lineage (NCBI taxonomy): Eukaryota > Metazoa > Chordata > Aves > Galliformes > Phasianidae > Pavo > Pavo muticus. Next base: position 282,331 of record JACDJE010000546.1, on the reverse strand, counting down.
TAGTACTCTGTTGAATAAAATTTGATATATTGTGTTGAGTATTTAGGAATATATTCTGAGAATATATTTTACAGAGAATATGTGACATGAAAAGAAGTAGGAGTAGTGACATAATCAGAAAAAATGTGATTGCTTTGACTCTTTGACCTACATGAATTAAAATTTCACTGAAAATTAGTATCATTATGCATAGCAACTTCAAGTAAAAGAATATTAGTATTTAGGAGTGCATTAGTAAATTTAAAATCTCAAAAGAAAAACCATTTAAGGTAAAATACACAGAGTTTTATGGGTTTATTTTATTATTTTTCAATCTGGAAGAGTTGAGTTGAAAGAATGTAAAATGCCTTGGGTGATTTTGATAGAAATTCTATAATGCATGGCAAATGTACTGTGAAGTAGTAAATATTTAAGAAATACTTGAACAGACTATTATTGAAATCAATTCCTGTTTAAATTTAAACAGCAAGAAGGTCAGAAAAGGCCAACATGTTTAAGTAAGGTGATATAAAGAGCAGTTAAAGCGAGAAGTGAGAAGTGTTAAAGATATATACACAACATAGTAAAGAATGGGATTGGGAGATCTATGAAAAACATGAAGAAGTAAGTTAAACTGATAACTGAAGTAACAAAATGAAATACTAAAATCTGAATTACACTTAATCCTGAAATGAATAAAGCGTTCTCCAAATGCAATGCCAATATGAAGCTGGGAAGAAAAAATAATTAAATAAAAGAAATAGTTTACTAAGAATACTATAGGATAATTTTAGATAGAAAGTATGAGTTTAAACAGTAATCTTATTTTTACCTTGACTTCCTGAGGAAAATGTCTCACGTTCTTGTTTCATCTATCAGTGTTCTTCCATAACTTTACACAATTGTCCATGTCACCCATATTTGGCAGAAGAGAGGTCTTTCAAAATGACTGCAGTCTTTGTGTTAGCAACTGCGTACTGCATAGAAAAGGAAAACCCAAATGGTCTGCCTCCTGCTGCTGAGAAGGAAAGGTTATGATGTGACCCTGACAGATTGCGCAAGCTGTGCAGATTCATTTAAGCTGCACAGAATAGTACCCAGATGCTGCAGCCTTTCTTAAATGCATTTTTATTTTTCCATATTGCTTAATATCTACTTAATTCCTGACAATTTTATTTCTATCTAAATAACTCTTAGAAAGGAAACTGACAACAGAACTTGAAAGGTCATAACATTGAAAAAAAAAAAAGTGTTCTAGAACTGCTTTGATGCAGTTTTGTTTCTTCTCTGATACAAAAACTTGATTACTTAAAAACTTTGTATTTCATTTCTGTATTTCTAATGGGGTAACAGAGGACCAAATCTTGCAGAAATTTGCATTAATTTCATTAGTGGGATACAAATAAGAACAGGATTAAAGCTTCATCTGTTACCCAGTATTTCTCTGATATGATTTTGTCATATTAATCCCTTGTACTTCAATGAAGACTAGATCTTCCAGGTCATCAAATTTAGTTTCTCTTTCAAGGGACAACAATATCAGACAATCACTTCCAAAAACTAATCAAGCTAACATCTCTTTGTAGCTCATTGTTAGCTCATTGGACTCATTACATCTTTAAAATGACTATTCCAGAAACTACGGGGGATTGGAGATTCCTGATCTTTGAGGTCCCTTCCAACCCGGGCCATTCTGTGATTCTGTGATTCTGTAATGCTTCTGATGACTGATTACTTTCTCATATCCTGCTTTATCTATATTCACTATTGCATCAACATTTTCCTTTTTGTAAATGTTTGTTCCTTTCAAGTACCTTTTGCACTAACCTTCATCCGCTAGGCTCAACAAAAAAATGCTTTGTAATTTTTCTTATATATGTATTTTTTCAATGTTTTAAGCATAACAGCAGCCTTAAATTAACTTGCTCCTACTTAAATTCATAGTTTAATAAGAAAATACCCCAGATTTCAGATGAGTTTTCAACAAAGTTTATAAATTTATAAGAATACTTGTGTTGTGGTTTCATCCCAGTAGGCAGCTGAGTCACAAACAAATGAGATTGCTCACTCCTTCTTAGTGTGGTATGGAAGATCAGAAGGCGACAGTTGTCTTTGCTGTGTCCCCTCCTGGCTTCTTGTGCACCGTCAGCCACCTTGGTAACAGGGCAGCATGAGAAGCAGAGAAGTCCTTGCAGAAGTTCTATGCAGGAATGGCGCATCAACAACTAGAACATCAGAGTGCTATTGACACTATTTTCATCACAAATCCAAAATGAAGTGCTGTACAAGCTAAGGTAAAGAAAATTAACTGCATTCCAGGCAAAAGCTGTATATATAAATATCTAGTATGTACTGTAATTGAATCCACTTCTTAATTATGCTATTTTTTCCACTTCGTATCCAATTGATGAGCTGATATTTAATAGAAAAAATAATATTTTTTGTACTTTCCAAATACACTGCTTTAAATTTGTGTCATTGTAAGCCATCCCAAATCTATTATATCTCAGTTACCAAAGCAATCAATTTTTTTTCCTATATCCCATCAGTATTAACATGTACTTCTCAAATGTGCTCTGTGACAACTGAATTACCTTAATATTTTTCCTGTCCAGGATCATTAATAAAAATACTACACAAGATCACTTTCTACCCTGATTCTTTACTAATTTTTACTGAGCATTCCAAATAGCTCTAAACATCAATGCAAACAACTGTTCACCCACTTTACGAGGTTTAGTAAATGTTACCCCCATCTTACAGATGGTGAATAGAGGCTGAATTTGTCAATGCCAGAAATACTCTGCAGTAGGAACTGGAACTAAATTCTCTCTGATTTATAGCAAAACCCATCAGGGTCAAATCCATGTAACATTATATCTTTATGAAATAAATTTATTCTAATGATGGATTTATTTTTCTGCATGTTGTCTATTTTTAATTCTAGCAAGATTTCAGACAATACTTCTTTCAGCAGTAGGAAGTGTTAACGCCCTTGAGGTTAAGCTTGATTTTTGTTTGAGACTCAGAATAAATTAACATATTGAAAAATTCAGAGCTATTCAGAGAACAATGGTGTCTAATGTGATGAAATTCAAGTTTATTTCTGAGGAATTCAGTCTTTAAAAAAATCTTTTTTTTTTTTTTTTTTTTGAATAAAATTTTCAATGATACAACATAATGTGTATTTAATGAAAATCCTAAATTGTCAAAATTACTATTTGGAAGATTCATCACTGAACTGTTAATATAAATATAATTGTTAATACAAATACATTCACAGGACTTCGTGCTATTATTTCCTAGTGTAAGACATTATTATTTTATACCATTGCCTCAAAGCCTGCTGAGAAACTGATGGACGAGTCCAGGCAAGCCCTGGACAGAGGTTGAGAAGTCCTTTGTCTGAGGGGCACAGATGGACAAGGCTAGGGGCAACTAGAGAGAGATAAGCTGCAGATTAATGGCCGGGAAGCGGTCTTTTGTGTGGGCTTATCTCGAAGGAGATGGCCCTCACATGACTTTTACCCAAGCGCCCAGGAATGTCACGTAGGCAGAAGAAGGATAAAAAAGGGACAAACAACCATGGTTTTTAGGTTTTCTGACAACAGAAGCGTCATGAAGAAGAACAAGGAGGTTTTCTGACAGCAGAAGCCTCATGAAGAAGAACAAGGAAGGTTTCTGACATGAGAAGCCTCACGACCTGCCTCTCTCCCTCCTGGACTTGCTCTGCGCTCTACCTGCTTGCTACCTAAGGCCGGCCATGCTGCTGCTACTCCTCTCCCCCCCTGAGTCTCTGCCCCGGACTATCGGACAATGGATCTCTCTGCTGGATCCTGGTGGTGACTATGCCCGCTTTACGCAGTTCTTTGCTTCTTTCCTATCTTTTCTATCGCCCATCTTCCCTTCCCCATATCCCTAAGCAATTAAGATTTGTAATAAACCTGGTCGGACCAACATTTGAACCGTTGTTTCTTAATCTCAAGTCGGGTATACATACATTAAAAGAACCTCATCTCCGTCCTATAAATTGGAGCGAGACACCTAGGTATTTAAACTGTAGGCAGAATGATTTAAGTTTATTTGCAAAACAGCAACTGAGCACATTTAGTTTAATAATCCAGTAAATCTGAGCAGATAATTCACAGGCCTTTGGGGCAAATATTTCCACAGCCTTAAAACAAAAAAAAGAACTGTTATTAATTCTATTAATTATTAAGATAGTTGCATTTTTGGATTTACGATCCAGTTGCAGACTATACCAATGAGTTGAGTTCATATTTACATAGCTCATTTATTTATTTATTTATTTATTTTCATGGGCTATCATCAGTACACTACCTATGGTAAAGACTGGATAAAATGATGAGCTATGCAAAACATGATTTTATTTTTATGTCTTTGACTTTTGTAGCAAAACATTTGAAAAATTCCATCTCTAATATTTTTTTTTTGAGTTGCTAAAAGATAAATTTATTAAATCCTGCTACTTTCATAGCCAATTTTCAGTTTGTTTATTTTTTAGTTTAAAGCAAATGCCTTGCTTTTCAGAATTAGTTTAATTGTGTATGTTTAGGAATGCTGAGAACTTCAGCTGCATGCTTAGTATCTCCTACATTTTTCCTCTAAATAGTCCCCTGCCTGACAAAAAATTTTTCACAGCCATTTAAGTTTCTTTTTGCCAAACACTTCTGTATCATGATATGGTTATTTACTCTGTTGCTTTATACAACAGTTTTAAAATTTTCCATTCTGTTTAGCCTCAGTCTTGAGTTACCCAGGACTTAGGCAGCCTAGAGCTCTGTAAGCTTAGCGTCTGCAGGCCAAACGCCAGAATTTTGTTGCTTTTGATTAATTCTTTTTATGGCAAAGTTATCAAGAAAATTGCAGTCAGTACTGAGGTATGTCTGAAACAATAATCTGAAACAGCTCATCTAGTATCTCTCTTGCATCTTTGGTCTAGAGCACTGCATTCAATATGAAAGTAACTTTTCCAGTATGTTGAACTTAGCTTGTGTCCAGCAGGGGTAAAGAGCTTAACATTACCAATGTTGTCAGATGACTAAAGGTTAATTTTTTTAAATTTATTTCTCACAGAATCAACCGTGCAGGGAAAAGATAGCAAATTTTGGCAGCATATAGCCAGAAGATAATTATAGATTTATACAGTAAACTGATCCTTTCAGCTAACCTACTATCCTGATCAATATCCTACAAAAGTAAGAGTTACTTGTGTATCTACTTGTCCATGGATGATAAACGTGTGCTTAAAACCACAGAAAAATATCTAATTGCCCTGATTGCTTTTTTAACTGTTGTGATAGATATTTTCTTGTGCACATTCATAGCCTGTCATTCCTCTTTTCTGTCACTTCCCAATTCCTATGGCATGTTTTATAATGTATATTTTACATGGCTTCTAACAGCTCAATGTGTGAAGCTGACTTTTTTCATCTTGGTGTTTTAATATTCTCCCTTAATCACATTATGGACTGTGATATTAGACTTACTCTACTAGTCTGGCGAAATTACCTCCATATTTTGCATTGTCATAACAGTAACAACAAACAACAACAACAACAAAAAACTGGTAAAGAACTCAGCACAATAAAAATCAACTATTTTTCTTACATTTCCATATTCTTTTTTTTTTTTTTTTCAGATTTATTATAGTTTTCCATTTCTTTCAACACAGAAGGTTGTTGTATGACTTTTCTCCATTTCCCATCATTTTTCTGTTTTTTTTTTAAGCTGGTACAAATCTAATTCTTTCAGCCAGATGCATTTTTAATTCAGTTGGACATCACTCAAAGGAGTATATGAATGGTCCAAATGACTCATTTAAGGTTACCCAGTCTTTATGTAATTCAATATATAAATTAACATCTCATGGAGTAGATGTTTCATAGAGCATTAACACTTCATAGAGCAGATGGTCATGAGTATGATCAGATTGCATCTGCAGGACAAGCAGGGGATCAAGCCTAACCAACATGGTTTCATGAAAAACAAATCCTGCTTGACCAACCTCATCTTCTCCTATGACCATGTGATGCACCTAGAAGCTGAGGGAAAGGCTATGGAGGTAGTCTACCTACAATTTAATGAAGTCTTTGGCTCTCACTGCATTCTCCTAGAGAAGCTGGCAGCCCATGGCTTGAAAGGTGTACTCTCGGCTGAATAAAAATACTGGCTGGAGGGCTGGGCCCAGAGGATGCTGGTGAATTGATATTCACCAGACAGTGGTGGACCCCCTACCCTGTCATTGCCGAGCAGGGCAAGGCAATTTGAGAGAGGAGGAGGAGTGGAAACAGATACCGGCTCGGCGAAGTGGGCCTCCCCCATCCCAACCATCCTCAGCTCCCCAGGTGCCTCTGCAAAATAGGTTTAAGGCCCTGGAACTCAAGGGAGAGGTGAGTGAGGGTGTGGAGGGAGGTCCACCCGTGAGGTCGCCTCAGGTGAAGTGGTCGACCCCACGCCTCAAGACTGCCTCCACCCGGAAGGACAGAAGGGTGATTGTCGTAGGTGACTCCCTGCTGAGAGGAACAGAAGGCTCTATATGTCGGCCTGACCCTACCCATAGGAAGGTGTGCTGCCTCCCTGGGGCACGGGTCAGGGATATTTCTAGGAAACTTCCTGGACTGATTCGCCCTTCTGATTATTACCCCTTATTGATAGTTCAGGCTGGCACTGATGAAGTTGCTGAGAAAAGCTTGAGGACTATCAAGAAAGACTTCAGGGGACTGGGGCAGGTAGTTGAAGGAGCAGGTGTGCAGGTGGTTTTTTCTTCTATGCCTCCAGTGGCGGGGAAGGATACTGTGAGGATCCAAAAAACCCACCTCATAAATAAATGGCTTAAAAGTTGGTGCAAACACAGGAATTTTGGTTTCTTTGACCACGGGGCAATTTACTCAGCACCTGGCATGATGGCTGCAGATGGAAGTAGCCTGTCTCCAAGGGGTAAGAGGATCCTAGCCCAGGAACTGGCGGGACTCATTGAAAGGTCTTTAAACTAGGTATGAAGGGGGAGGGGGACAAAATGAGGGCCACTGAGGTTGAGCGGGTAGTTCGAGGCTCAAAACAGACCTTGATGGGTGAAGAGGGTGGAGTTCAAAGGGATGGAGAGGGGTGGGGGGATGCTGCTTCCCTAAAGTGTCTGTACACTAATGCGCGCAGCATGGGAAATAAACAAGAAGAGTTGGAGATCTGAGTGTGGTCGCAAGGCCGTGATCTCATTGCGATCACGGAGATGTGGTGGGACAGCTTGCATGACTGGAATGTTGTCATGGAGGGCTATGTGCTTTTTAGGAAAGATCGGCTGGTGAGGCGGGGTGGTGGAGTTGCTCTTTATGTGAGAGAGCAGCTAGAATGTATTGAACTCCACCTGGGGGAGAGTGATGTAGCGGTGGAGAGCTTGTGGGTGAGAATCAAGGGGCAGGCTGGTATGGGTGATACTGTTGTGGGTGTGTACTACAGGCCCCCTGATCAGGAGGAGGAGGTTGATGAGGCCTTCCATAAGCAACTGGAAGTAGCGTCACGATCCCAGGCGCTGGATAACTTCAGTTATCCAGATATTTGCTGGACAAGCAATATGGCCAGGTACGCGTGGTCCAGACGGTTCCTGCAATGTGTTGAAGACAACTTTCTGATGCAGGTGGTGGAGGAACCAACGAGGGGAGGGGTGTTACTGGACCTTATTCTCACTAATAAGGAAGGGCTTGTTAAGGAAGTAAGGGTCGGGGGCAGCTTGGGTTGTAGTGACCACGAAATGGTGGAGTTCAAGATCTTGAGTGGAAGAAGCAAAGCAAAAAGTAGGATTGCTAGCCTGGACTTTAGGAGAGTCAACTTTGATCTCTTCCGGGACCTACTTGGAGCTATCCTATGGGCTAGGGTGTTAGAAGGTAAGGAGGCCTGTGAGAGCTGGTCGGCATTTAAACAGGTCTTCTTCCAAGCTCACGATCGGTGCTTCCCTGTGAGCAAGAAATCAGGAAAGGGTGGCAGGAGACGTGTGTCGATGAGCAATGAGCTCATGCACAAACTCAAAGGGAAGAAGGAGGTCCATGAAATGTGGAAAAAGGGTCTGACCACTTGGGAAGAATATAGAAATGTTGTCAGGGCCTGCAGGGATGCAACAAGGAAGGCTAAAGCCCACCTGGAATTGAACCTGGCAAAGGAGATAAAGGATAATAAAAAAGGCTTTTTTAAGTATGTTAACAGTGAACGTGAGCCAAGAGCATGCCTAAGTAGCCAAGAAGGCCAATAGCATCCTGGCTTGTATCAGAAATAATGCAGTCAGCAGAACTAGGGAGATGATTGTACTTCCATGTTCAGCAACTGTTGAGGCCGCACCTTGCGTACTATGTACTGTTTTGGGCCCCTCACTAAAAGAAAGACATTGAGGCCTTAGAGAGTCTCCAGAGAAGGGCAATGAAGCTGACAAAGTTTCTGTAGCACAAGTCTTATGGGAAGTGGGTGAGAGAGCTGGGCTTGTTTAGTTTAGAGAAGAGGAGGCTCAGGGGAGACATTATTATTCTCTACAGCTACCTGAAAGGAGGTAGTGGCAAGGTGAGATCAGCTTCTTTTCCCAGGTAACTAGAGATATGATGAGAGGTGATGATCTTAAGTTGCAGCAGGGGAGGTTCAGGTTGGATGTTTGGAAAAACTTCTCCTCAGCAAAAGAGATGAGGCATAGAAATGGACAGGGGCACTGAAATGTAACGGAAGGACAGGGACAACCGGATTCGCAATTAAAGCTGGTTAGATTAAAATAAAACAGTATGCAGTTGTCCACACACAATCATCAATTTTAATGAGACTCTATATACTACAATTATCCCAAAAATATTTGCACACAATTGTACCAAAATATTGGCACCCTAACACTTTGAATCTATCTAGAATCTAAACTTTGCAACTGAACTATAAGAACTTAAGGAACTGAAATAAGTCTCACAATTACTAAACAAATTTATTACTTAACAACTTTACAAGAGATACAATCTTTAAGGAAATGAAATGGAAAAAGAATGAGAGTGAATAAGATGGACAGGAAAAAAGAGTGATTACTGGTCTATTTTGAAGTTCTATTTCAAGGAGTTCCAGTGCTAGGCCCACCAGTGCTGGAAAAGGGATGGTGGTGTCTGGGGGAGAAGGAGAGCACACTCATCTGGAGTTTGTAGTCTCAAACCAGTAAACAGAAACAACTTAGGGCCCCTCTCAGCTCTCTTTTTGTGCCTGCAAGGTTTGCAGCTGCACTGTGCCATCCCAAGACTGTAAACAAGTGAGCTCGCAATAAGAAGTTAGTCAAAAGTAAGTTTGTAACAAATGGTTTCTGGCAGGAAAGGTAGGCTAGTTTGTCAGCAAAGCGCAACTATCCTGCGAGAGAGCAGGATCCCATACCTCCCTAATAACCACTTCTGTCTGGTGGTCATGGCGATGTTATCGGTTTTTTAGTATGTTATCTATTTACCCACAAGTAGAACATTGATGAATTCTTAAATCCTACAGCAAAGTTTAAGTAAAGATGTTCGGTTCTACGTGTTTGTGGTGCTTTATGTTGTATTACACACAGTAGGAAGCTTTGCATGCACAAAATTTCACTGAAAGCCTCTATGTAATAACAGAAAAAGTTAAAGCAGCTTAGTTCTAGGTAATAGTGGATGGAATTATGCACCAACTTTTATCTTTTGAATAATCAAAAACAGCAACAACAGCAAGGCACAGGTGTTATATTTAATACTATTACTATTAGAGAACACTGTTAGCAATTACATATAAAATGAAATATGTTACTATTAAAACTATTAACAATTACATTAAGTAACTATAAAATGGTCATATATTTTTCTAGAAGGGTGTATGGGATTAACATGAAGCCTATGTACAATATTGTAAAATCATCCAAGTTTGAAGGAAATTTTTGAAACATTTTTATCCCACCAAGGATACTCCTTTCAGATGTTCCTAATATCTTTAAGACCAATTTGACTAATGATTTGGTTTGTTTAAAATTTGTTACATTTTTCAACAGGTATTGGGTTTGCAAATTGTATGTCAGCATGGAGTCTTATGACTCTAAACCAAATTCAGTACTTCAACTGAATGCTGTGGCCATCTACAAGCAATATATATCATATGTACTTAATAACACTTTCTATATTAAACATTCTTGATGATTAATCTAATATCCTTTTCAGAAATATATCGCCCACAGTAAATTAAAAATTTTATAAAGCATAACTTCAGAACAGAAACTTACTGTATTGGCACGCACCTGGGTAACATGCAGACAGAATCTGTAGGAGTAATATATGATATATAATATTCTTCAACGATAGTGCACTACATTTGTGTATGAAGATCAAGTTGTTTAATATTTAAACTCTTCTTTTAGACAGAATTGAGATCCCTCAGTTGCTTTATGCAACAAATGAATAGAGCTAATATCATATGCTATCTTGTCCAGCTTGTCTTCTCTAAGTGGAAGCTTTTCACATCTTTTCCTAAATCTGTAGTATCTTTTGGAGTCATGCTTTTCTGATGAAAATTTTGCCCAAAATACATTACCTGTAAAGCAAGTGGGCAAGTCTTAGTAACAAACACTAAGTCTATAAAACTTTCCACTTAGAATGCTATTCACGTGTGATGACTAATGCCCTTCTTTATACCCCGGTGTTAGAGTATATATTGAAAACAAACAAACAAACAAACAAACAAAAAATTGTGATAATACTTGTTTATAAGAAACTATAGATGAAAAATCAGTGACTTCTGATGGTCAGTGAATGAAGATATTTAAGAATGTAGTCAAATATGCTGTTTTATGAAACAATATTTACATTTGATTGTAAGTTCAGTATTGCCAGATTGCCTTAGAACTTCCATGTCCTGCTTTCTTCCATCTGCCTGGTAGCTATTGTCATGTGAGCCATTGTACACTTGGGCAATAGGTTCTGATTTGTATTTTTTTTTACTGTACAATTATTTAGACATACATACTTTATCCCTAAAGCTATTAGTCTCTTACTCTGTCCTGAACCTGTAGGTCAGGAGTGCCACCTAAAAGCTATAAGGACTTTTTCTATCCAAATATCATTTTCATGTATACCTTATGGGAAGTTATATATCTATGTATGCACAGACCAGTTCAATTGTCATATGTTAAAATAAACAAACAACAATAACAACAAATATACATCAGATTACAGACAAAATGGATAATTTTGTATGAATATATCACAATGCAGGGTAGACAGTATTCTTTACATTTGTAGTCTCACAGAGTAAAGAGCTGGACTATGGCCAAGGCTCAAAGAGTACTCAAAGAGTATTTTTACATCAGTATTTTGGAATACAGACTGAATTTAGGTGAGGTAGGTGGAAAAAAATCTTACTATACCCCAAATTATTAGTCAAGGGAAATTCCAGAGAACTGTTTTCTATTCATATTCCTTTCAATAAAATAAAAATAAATAATTAAAAACTGTAAAATAATTAATATGGAAAAATTCCATCAACAACTAAGACATTTGACATTAATTCATCTACTAACCAGAATGTGAGTAGCAATTCACGCACTCTATTCTTTCTATGCATAAAACTTCTGTGTTCTGTTGTTTTTTGTTTTTTGTTTTTTGTTTTTTTTTCCCTGAAAGTCACTTCCTTTGGTTTCCAGATTTTTTTGCAATTCTCATCTTGAGAAAAGGAAATTAAAAGACTATCCAGATAAACAAAACTAAACAAAAGAAAAACAAACGAACAGGCAAACAAAACAAAACAAAAATACCATTCAAATTAATATTTTGAATATTTTACATGTCCTTACTCCAATATAGATTACTTCTTTCATAACATGGAATTTATTGTTCTGCATTTTTGGCAGAATATATTCCATACTTTCCCTTTCTGCTGACAAGTAGCTGGGAAACATGCCATTTTGTAAACTTCATAATTATCCTCCATGAATTTTGTATATTCAGATGAAATAAGTACTTGATACTGTATTATGCACTGGTATTAGTGTCCTACCCACTGGTCTGAATACCAAGCTGGAGCTTTTCTCTGTTTATTTTTGCAGTATCAGTGACCATTAAAATGTTTTATACAAAACAGATTAGTTTCAACCTGAGAAATGAGAGGAATTCCACTTCTGAATATGCAACAGTTTAATACATCTTAGGGTACACTCAAGAGGTAAGAGATGAGGTTTCCAAATTCTGCCTATAAATCTTGCAGAGATGGGACTTAAAATTGTCTCTTCTGCTTCTCCTGTGAAAGCTTAAGGCACAAATCTGTACTGTTGTCTGAGCTAGAGCTTTGTAGAATAGCTTCGACAGGAGACATTAAAGCTCATATATAATATATCAGATCATAAAGAATGATGACAATTATGTATATTTAATCTGGTTGTAAAGATTCAAGGCTCCAGTCCTTACTTTACTTCATACATATTTTTGCATCTCTGTAAGGACACTGAATGCCCAGTTATACTCTAAATGGCCCCATAGGACAGGAATTAGCGTACATCATTGCAGACAGAGGATACATTTCTCCCTCTGTGAAAACCCAGCTTGTCCATTGCAAACTGCACAAATTCTAAATGAAATTCACAAATACACATTCATAGCTAGCACATTATGTTCAGCCAGTAAGGAGAGAGAATTTTTGATATTGTTATTTTGTTATTTCTTCTTTGTGTTTTGTTTTCATTAAATGTTCTGTTTGTTTTGGTAAGCACTAACTTTTTATTGGTTTTGTTGTTATTTAATTGCTTTGGTGTATATACTGTCTACTTTTGTTTTTGAGAAATAGTTTATACTCAACCAGGAAATTATTATTACTCCCTTTTGGAGGATAAAGAAGAATCAGCTAATGGAAAGGAACAGGAAGAAACATCATCATAGAGATAACACCTAAAAATGTGGATAGTGTCTTGGGTTAAATACAGTTGACTGTTCCTGAATGTGGTATCAAGCTTGTCCTAGTATTTACCATTTGACTAGATAATGCAGCATACTGTGAGATCACCCACACAGCTCAGCAACTGCTTTCTAGGATAAGCATCTTATTTGCACAAAGATATATATATATTAGCACTCCTGCACAACAGTTTGAAACTTTGACCACAATCATGTCAGAAGACAATTGCATTTCACAAAGTTAAAAAATAATTAAATAAGTATTTGGCAGAGAAAATCCAGGCTGAAAAGACAGAATTCTGTGTGCTTTCCTGAGCATTACAGAAGTCTTTTCTCGCCTGCGCTCAAGCTGTCAAGGAAAACATGTAGGTAAATAGGTAAGAAGAGTACTTTCAGCAAATCAGTATTGGAGAGAAAAAAGGGGGAAAGAGATGAGTGTTCTATAAATATCAATAATAATTACAGAAGGACACAAACAGATTTAAACACAGTTAAATATTTCTTCTGGTTTAGTCGAGTTCATACTATTTTATAGTAAACAGCTCACTTAGGAGGAGGTCACTGTGTCCTGGCAGAAATGTCACTGGACAGCTTACTTCTTTATAAGACTGATGTAACAACTGACCTAAGGAAAGATACTGGATCATTCACTTTTATGGGAATATAAGAACCAAGGTGAAAAATATGGAAGTGCTTGTCATACATCTCAATCTTTTCTGTCTAAATTTGTCTCAACATACATTGTAGGGTAAAAACCCTGCTGAGTGTCACTGAATCCTAGAATAGATGAGGCTGGCACACATCTCAGGTGAATATCTAGTTCAAAACCCTGCTCAAAGCACAGACACCTACAGGAGCTTACTCAGGAACACATTCTGTCACATTTTTAACATCATCAGAGATAAAGACTCAGCAATCTCTTTAGGCAGCCTGTACCAATGCTAAGGCATCTGCACAGTTTGTACATTAAGACAGAACATACTATGTATCTGTTTGTGCACACTGCCATTTATCTTGTCACCTGAAACTACTGAGAAGCATTCATCTCTATCTTCTTTGCTCTTATGCACCATAACTTTTTATCAACTGATGAGTTCCCATCCGAGTCTTCTCATCTATGGGCCAAAGAGCTTTAGCTCTCTCAGCCTCTCCATGTACAATAAGTGCTTCAATCCGTTTAAAATCTTGGTTGTTCTTTATTAGAATCTCTCCATTAGTTCCATCTCTTTCTCTTGTACTGGGGAGCCACAAACTGGATACAGAACTCCAAGTGTATCTTCAAAAGCACTAAGAAGAGGTGAAGGATCATCTCCTTTCACCTTCTGGTAATAGTTTCCCTAATGTAGCCAAGAATATTGTTAGTCTTCCTTGCTGCAGTGGTCTGGGAATGAAGCGATCTGTTTCTTTCTGGCTCAAACTCGATAATAACACAATACAGAACAGTAACATAATGAATTTTCACTCTCTTTTTAATTGGCTAAGAGGAGGACTTGCAGGTAATTGGTGAATAATGAAACAGAACTGTAATGATCTTTGAAGGTCTTAGAACAAAAGCTGTACTGTAACACTCTTGTGAAAATTGCAAAACAAACACATGTAGCACCCAAGAGCAATGAGAGAGTCAGAAGTGAGTCATCTTGCTTAAGGTGATCTTAGATTCCCCCATCCAGCCATGACCCTCCACAACCACCATGCAAAGGGAGAAGCACAGCCACTGTGGCATGTGCACAGTGTGTGATACTGGTGGACACTCTGACTGGTGGCAATTCCTGACCTAATGAGGTGGGACCATTGTATGTCATAAATGGCATTACCAGCTCCACAGCTGGCAGCACTTGCCCCACCACATCCTCAAACACCCCAAAAAGAGATGAGGAAGAAGAAGGAATAGGAGGAGGAAGAAGAAGGACCTTCAGAATATCATTGGATCTGCAAATTTGCTTTTCTTTCCTTTCTTTTCTTTTTTTTCCCCCTCTTCCCTCTCTCTCTCCCATGTTTTATAATAAATTAAAGCATACTTTTGCTCGATCAACAGCTTGACTCCATTCCGAGTGTTAATTAAGAGGGATTGAAATCAATATAATTAATCGTAAGCTGCTTCTGCTTGCAACATTTAATTGGCGTCACAGACAGGATCCCAAAGTTATCTGAAGTGCTCATGTTCCTCACGTGAGGAAGTGCAAAACTAAGCAAATAAGAAGGAATTAAATGTGTATTTTACACCCCGTACTGCTCTCAATCATATGCAGTGGTGAAAAGAGCAAGTGGTTTACTTCTTAAAATTTTGTTAAATATTTCACCTACTGAAAAGAAAGAATATGACATTACAGTCAGACTAGCCTGTGATGGTCAAATTACTATATATTGACATGCATTTATGACTTTTAAGTGAACCTTGTAGACCACCTATATGAAAAGTAGTAGCACTAAACATAAAATTAATGCATGATGAAATTATTCTTCTCTCTAATGGGGTAATATGTACAGAATTCCTCATAAAGGCAAGCCTCTTTTTTCTTTCACAGCACTCTGCAAGATGACACCCCAGTCTTAAATAACATTACTAGTATTGTTCCAAAGTCTGAGTTCTCTAGCTCAGTGTGTAAGGAACTGATGATGAGCATAAAGGCATGAGATATTTATTTCATTTCTGCATAGAGATGTGTGCTGAGTAGTACATTCACAAGGCTAGCATGTCATCTCTGTAGTACAGGATTTCTTTTGAGGACTGGGAGTGCAGGGTCACCTTATCTCTGAGTTTACTGATAGCGCTTACTTACATGAATAGTAACCATTCTTCATTTCCACTTAAAGCCCATTTGCAGTGGATACTTTCCATTCAACTCTTTTAGAATCAGACAGCAGTCAATTTTCTTATAAGTACATGAAGTCAACTTAATTAAGTTTACATCTTTGGAATATAAGGAATATGCTTTTAACAGCAATGTGTATTTGAATTATTCTTCGAAATTTTTAAGAACATTCTGAATGCTGTGTACCTCATATTCATGGAAAATCTGGTACTAAATCATCTGTAGACAATCTGATTCTGAGTCAGTGTTTCATACATATCAAAGCAGCTCTCTTGTGGTGATCTATTGAGACTCAGCCCTCGTTCCACATGCACACACTAAGGGTTTGTCAGCAGGCATTGCCAGCCCCAGAGCTGGCTACCCTTGAAAGAGGAGGGAGGACGGACCCTCAGGACATCACGGGATCTGCAGTAGTGATTTGCTTTTCTTTCTTTCTTTTTTCCTCTCTCTTCTTCTCTCTCTTTTTTTTTTTTCCCCCCCTCCCCTCTCTCAATCCCACTTCTTTTAATAAATAAAGGCACACTGTTCACAGAATCACAGAACTGAAGGGGCTGCAAGGGACCTCTGGAGATCATCGTGTCCAACTCCCTTGCCAAAGCAGGCTCCCTAGACCAGGCTGCACATGTAGGCATCCAGGCAGGTCTTGAATATCTCTGGAGAAGGAGAATCCAGAAACCCTCTGGGCAGCCTGTTCCAGCACTTTGTCACCCTTACCGTGAAGAAGTTCTTATGCACATTTGTTCAGAACATCCTGTGCTTCAGTTTGTGGCTGTTCTCCCTTGTCCTATCACCACACACCGTTGAAAAGAGTCTGGCCTCATCCCTTTGCCTCTCACACCTTTAACATTTATAGACATTGATCAGATCCCCTTTCAGTCTTTTCTCAAGACTGAGCATACCCAGGTTGCTCAGCCTTTCCTCATAAGAGATATGCTCCAGACCCCTTACCGTCTTTGTGGCCCTCCACTGGACTCCTCCCAAGTGATCTATGTCTTTTTTGTTCCAGGAAGCCCAGAACTGGACACAGTACTCCAGGTGAGGCCTGACCAGCGCAGAGTAGAGGGGGAGGACCACCTCCCTTGACCTGCTGACCACGCTCCTTTTAATGCATCCCCGTATTCCATTGGCTTTCTTGGCAACCAGGGCATACTGCTGGCTCATGGCCAACCTGTTGTCCACCAGGACCCCCAGGTCCCTCTCTGCAGTGCTCCTTTTCAGCAAGTCATCCCTCAACTTGTACTTGCGCATGCTGTTATTCCTCCCTAGATCCAAGACTCTAGACTTGTTCTTTTTAAACCTCATCTGGTTCCTCTCTGCCCAACTCTCCAGCTTGTCTAGGTCCTGATGGATGGTAGCACAGCCTTCTAGTGTATCAGCCGTTCCTCCTAGCTTTGTATCATCAGCAAGCTTGCTGAGGGGGAACATTATCTCCTCATCAAGGTCATCTTGCAGAGTGCTGTGAAGACCAGACCCAGCACTGACCCCTGAGGAACACTGCTAAATACAGACCTCCAACAGGACTCTACACCACTGATCACCACCCTCTGAGCCACCTCACCATCCACTCATCTATTCCACACTTTCTCAGCCTTGTTATAAGGATGTTGTGATAGACAGTGTCAAATGCCTTGCTGAAAACAAGGTAGACAATATCCACTGTTCTCCCCTGCTCCACCCAGCCAGTGATGACACCATAGAAGGCTACCAGGTTGGTTGAGCATAACTTGTCCCTGGTGAACCCGTGCTGACTACTTCTGATAACATTCTTCTCTTCCAATTGCTGTGAGATGGCATCCAGCACAAGCTGTTCCATTACCTTTCCAGGGACAGAGATGAGGCTGACTGGCCTGTAGTTTCCCAGATTCTCCTTTTAGCCCTTTTGAAGACCAGAGTGACATTGGCTACCCTCCAGTCTTTATGCTTGCTCAATCAACACCTTGACTCCATTCTGAGTCTTAATTAGGAGGGACTGGGATCTATATAATGAACTGCAAGCTGCTTCTTCTTGCAGCATTCAATTGGCATGTTGCTGGCTTGTGGTCCTCAGTTTGTTTTCTGCCAGATTGCTTGCAGCTGTGTGGCCTTCAACATGCACTGGCACCTGGAGTAGCTCTTTTCTAGGTGCAGAACTTTGTTATTCTCTTTACTTAATGTTATGAGGTTCTTGTCTTTCCATTTCTTTTCCCTTTCGGTGTCCCTCTGGGTGGCAGTATGACCTACTAGTGTATCAGCCACCCTGTTTTGTGTCATCTGCAAGTTTGCTGAAGGTTCGCTCTGCTCCGTTATCCAGATTGTTAATGAAAACATTAAGCAGTATTTTCCCCAGTTTTGATCACAGGGGTACATCCCTAGTGACTGACTTGCAGGTGGGCTTTTTATTGTTTATCAGAGCCCTTTGAGTCCTGTAATTCACTCAGTTTTCAGCTTTTCTCACTGTCATTTGTCTGTTCTAAATCATAATCACATTGAGGATGTTTTGGGAGACAGTATCAAAAGCATAGTATATGCCACTCCAGCATGTTTTCTAGGAAGTTTAGATGAAGCTGAAATTTTCCTATATGCTTATGATACCTAAAGAATAAAGTAAATCAAATAAATTATAAGAAGAGAGATATTTTCAAGGGAATCACAAAATTAAGATTCTCTCTAGAGACATATTGGCAGTTGTCTTAGTTTCAGCTGGGATGGAATTGTTTTCTTCAGAGTGCCTGCTACGATGCTATGTTCTAGGAGAAGAACAATGTTGATGACACGCTGATGTTTATAGTTGCTGCTAAGCAGTGTTGTACAGAGACAAAACCACACTCAGCAAAGGGCCCAAGGAGCTGGGGTAGAACAGAATTAGGACAGGTGTCTTAAACTGGCCAAAGAGATATTCCATACCACATGACCTTAAGTAGAAGGAGTTTTGAAGGGAGAGTTCATTTCATTCTCCCATTGCTCGAGTGAGTGGCTGAGCAGTGGTCTTGGAGTGGTGAGCAATTGTTTGTGCATCTCTTTTTATATATATTCACATGTATATATGTAGTCAAAACTATGATCCTTTTCCTTTTCTGTAGCCTAGTAAGCAGTTTTATCTCAAACCATGTGTTCTGTTTTTTTTTTTTTTCCCCCCACTTCTCTCCCCCACCCCACAGGGAAGGAGGAGTGAGCAACACCG
>JACDJE010000546.1:251607-262871 GCA_016647715.1 Pavo muticus | reverse complement strand
TGTGTGGATTTCTTTTGTGATGTAGAAGTCAATAACATTTCAGATAGGCTAACAGTCATCTTGATTACTTTTAGCTGGTATAAACTTCTGCTGAATTTGAACTAGTGACCTGCAGATGAAAAGCTTAGCATAATGTTACTGACCTCTTTCTGTTCATTGCCTCATCTGATGATATTACTTTGACCCCATAGAAAACTTTTTTTATGAGTTTATAAAGCTGTTGCACCACAGCCAAAGTAAGATGTTGTTTCCGCTCAAGATTTAAAGCAGGAAATGTTAACATAAAGATCTTTCAATCACACTGGAAGGAAAATAACATTCAAGCACATCTTAGCTGTTCATTTCTGCCCATCAGGCAGTCCTGCAAGTCAATAAGGTGTGTTGA
Source organism: Pavo muticus (assembly GCA_016647715.1). NCBI lineage: Eukaryota > Metazoa > Chordata > Aves > Galliformes > Phasianidae > Pavo > Pavo muticus. The sequence goes on along the minus strand of JACDJE010000546.1, from coordinate 262,486 downwards.
GCAATCAAGTTTCCTCTAGAATGATCATATGTATCTTTTTATTGTTGCTCTAATATGCAAAAATACATTGACTTCTTCTAAATATTTCTTTTTAAAAATATTCTAAGTTTCTTACAGCTGCTGTACTAGCTCGACAGAAGACAATCAACCTCTTATGTCCTTTCATGCAAGCATTAATACATTGCATTCTTATTAGAGTTTTATACCTGCTGCTGGTATTACAGAATGAATACATGCTGAAGAAAAGATTGCCTTCAGCTGAGGATAGGAAAGATTTAGACTTAAAATCAGAATCTGAGCTCTCCTGGTTTCCTCTGGACCTTTAATGGCCAAAGCCACAGAATTGGTTCTGCAAGGTTTTGCATTCAGAACAATGTCATCTTATAATTTACATCAACCAGACATATCTGAATCACTTGAGGTCCAATACTCTATTAATAATTCTGCAATTTAGACATTTGCCCATGCAAAAGTCATGGACTTACATAATCAGACATCCTCAAAAATTTGATTGCAACCAGATGGTACCTAAAAAGTTTGTGCCATCTGCAAAGTAAATGAAGATGCTGTCAGAGCACTTTTTTCCTGCTGCTTTTCATACGAGCAACATGTTAAATATTTTCAAAAACTTGCCATTTGTGTCATGTTTTTCACAATAGGACAAAATGAGAAAGCTTCTTGTTCCTGTTTCATGATAAGTAGTCTTTTGAGAAATGCAGATTTATGATTTTAATTTTCCATTATCTAAACCAATGCTTCACAAGTTTTAATTGCTGAGCTAAACAGGATGAGAATTAATATTGCTTTTCTTCTTCTTCTTTTTATTAGTTAAATTAAATGTTTTATTTTGTCATGTAAAATTTCTTGGAACCTACCTTCTCATGAGTCTCTGATAAACTTAGAAAGGAATGAAAAAGACTGCATTTAGCTTAGACTTATTCACAAAGTCAAATCCTTTTTTCATCTGGGATTTTTTCTGTAGTGTAATGCTAATCTATAATTTAAGAAAAAGTCCTAATCAGTAATTAATCATTCATGATGTGCCTGCAAGGCTCCACAGATTCTTTCAAGACCCAAGTTTTGCCATGCTACAGGCTGTTGCTAAGACGAGAATAACATTGCATTGGATACTCACACGCTCAAAGTGACCATTTTGATCACATTTCAGACAGATTCTTCTTGAGATCCAAAAGGGTTTGGTTTGTCAGTTCTGTTTTGGTTTTGGTTCATGAAAACTTTGTGTTTTGTCTCATAAGATCTCATAGCTGAGAGATATTTCAGATTTTTCTAAAAGTTATACCATGCTGCATGCTAATATGCAGTATCAAACATTTTTCATTTCAGTGACAGAATTTAAATTTCACTTTTCATTTTTCATTAAAGTGTAGTATTCTTTGGGTGAAAGTAGAGTATCGTTTTATAAAATTGAGGCTATGTCCTCAGTACAGTGTTATTCAAACCACTCTGTACCTCATTTACCTTCTATTAAGGTGTCTTTGAACATATAAAAATAGAGACATTGCGTTTCAAAACTGAAGATGAACTGAACAGCTGCAGTGCCAGCAGTGTCTAGGTTTCTTGTTCTGCAAGAAATTCTGAGGCATCACAATGATCTGTGCTTTAAAAGACTATTAAAAAAAAATAGAGTTTTATCTACTCCAGTATTTTGATGAAAATTCAATGGATGTTCTTAGCTCTATTTTTACAAAGCTACATTAAAAAANTTTTTTCCCCCCCTCCCCTCTCTCAATCCCACTTCTTTTAATAAATAAAGGCACACTGTTCACAGAATCACAGAACTGAAGGGGCTGCAAGGGACCTCTGGAGATCATCGTGTCCAACTCCCTTGCCAAAGCAGGCTCCCTAGACCAGGCTGCACATGTAGGCATCCAGGCAGGTCTTGAATATCTCTGGAGAAGGAGAATCCAGAAACCCTCTGGGCAGCCTGTTCCAGCACTTTGTCACCCTTACCGTGAAGAAGTTCTTATGCACATTTGTTCAGAACATCCTGTGCTTCAGTTTGTGGCTGTTCTCCCTTGTCCTATCACCACACACCGTTGAAAAGAGTCTGGCCTCATCCCTTTGCCTCTCACACCTTTAACATTTATAGACATTGATCAGATCCCCTTTCAGTCTTTTCTCAAGACTGAGCATACCCAGGTTGCTCAGCCTTTCCTCATAAGAGATATGCTCCAGACCCCTTACCGTCTTTGTGGCCCTCCACTGGACTCCTCCCAAGTGATCTATGTCTTTTTTGTTCCAGGAAGCCCAGAACTGGACACAGTACTCCAGGTGAGGCCTGACCAGCGCAGAGTAGAGGGGGAGGACCACCTCCCTTGACCTGCTGACCACGCTCCTTTTAATGCATCCCCGTATTCCATTGGCTTTCTTGGCAACCAGGGCATACTGCTGGCTCATGGCCAACCTGTTGTCCACCAGGACCCCCAGGTCCCTCTCTGCAGTGCTCCTTTTCAGCAAGTCATCCCTCAACTTGTACTTGCGCATGCTGTTATTCCTCCCTAGATCCAAGACTCTAGACTTGTTCTTTTTAAACCTCATCTGGTTCCTCTCTGCCCAACTCTCCAGCTTGTCTAGGTCCTGATGGATGGTAGCACAGCCTTCTAGTGTATCAGCCGTTCCTCCTAGCTTTGTATCATCAGCAAGCTTGCTGAGGGGGAACATTATCTCCTCATCAAGGTCATCTTGCAGAGTGCTGTGAAGACCAGACCCAGCACTGACCCCTGAGGAACACTGCTAAATACAGACCTCCAACAGGACTCTACACCACTGATCACCACCCTCTGAGCCACCTCACCATCCACTCATCTATTCCACACTTTCTCAGCCTTGTTATAAGGATGTTGTGATAGACAGTGTCAAATGCCTTGCTGAAAACAAGGTAGACAATATCCACTGTTCTCCCCTGCTCCACCCAGCCAGTGATGACACCATAGAAGGCTACCAGGTTGGTTGAGCATAACTTGTCCCTGGTGAACCCGTGCTGACTACTTCTGATAACATTCTTCTCTTCCAATTGCTGTGAGATGGCATCCAGCACAAGCTGTTCCATTACCTTTCCAGGGACAGAGATGAGGCTGACTGGCCTGTAGTTTCCCAGATTCTCCTTTTAGCCCTTTTGAAGACCAGAGTGACATTGGCTACCCTCCAGTCTTTATGCTTGCTCAATCAACACCTTGACTCCATTCTGAGTCTTAATTAGGAGGGACTGGGATCTATATAATGAACTGCAAGCTGCTTCTTCTTGCAGCATTCAATTGGCATGTTGCTGGCTTGTGGTCCTCAGTTTGTTTTCTGCCAGATTGCTTGCAGCTGTGTGGCCTTCAACATGCACTGGCACCTGGAGTAGCTCTTTTCTAGGTGCAGAACTTTGTTATTCTCTTTACTTAATGTTATGAGGTTCTTGTCTTTCCATTTCTTTTCCCTTTCGGTGTCCCTCTGGGTGGCAGTATGACCTACTAGTGTATCAGCCACCCTGTTTTGTGTCATCTGCAAGTTTGCTGAAGGTTCGCTCTGCTCCGTTATCCAGATTGTTAATGAAAACATTAAGCAGTATTTTCCCCAGTTTTGATCACAGGGGTACATCCCTAGTGACTGACTTGCAGGTGGGCTTTTTATTGTTTATCAGAGCCCTTTGAGTCCTGTAATTCACTCAGTTTTCAGCTTTTCTCACTGTCATTTGTCTGTTCTAAATCATAATCACATTGAGGATGTTTTGGGAGACAGTATCAAAAGCATAGTATATGCCACTCCAGCATGTTTTCTAGGAAGTTTAGATGAAGCTGAAATTTTCCTATATGCTTATGATACCTAAAGAATAAAGTAAATCAAATAAATTATAAGAAGAGAGATATTTTCAAGGGAATCACAAAATTAAGATTCTCTCTAGAGACATATTGGCAGTTGTCTTAGTTTCAGCTGGGATGGAATTGTTTTCTTCAGAGTGCCTGCTACGATGCTATGTTCTAGGAGAAGAACAATGTTGATGACACGCTGATGTTTATAGTTGCTGCTAAGCAGTGTTGTACAGAGACAAAACCACACTCAGCAAAGGGCCCAAGGAGCTGGGGTAGAACAGAATTAGGACAGGTGTCTTAAACTGGCCAAAGAGATATTCCATACCACATGACCTTAAGTAGAAGGAGTTTTGAAGGGAGAGTTCATTTCATTCTCCCATTGCTCGAGTGAGTGGCTGAGCAGTGGTCTTGGAGTGGTGAGCAATTGTTTGTGCATCTCTTTTTATATATATTCACATGTATATATGTAGTCAAAACTATGATCCTTTTCCTTTTCTGTAGCCTAGTAAGCAGTTTTATCTCAAACCATGTGTTCTGTTTTTTTTTTTTTTCCCCCCACTTCTCTCCCCCACCCCACAGGGAAGGAGGAGTGAGCAACACCGNTTCTGCTAACACAGAGTTGAATAGTGTCCATCATCTGCCGAGGCTGGAGTACATTAAGAACTTTGCTTTTGCTTAGCTTTTGAGAAGAGTTCCCATTCAGGCATTACATTCTGCCACCCAAATACAAGTGGACTGCTGAAGTGTATGTCTTCATTTTAGAGCAATGACTCTCCAAACATTACAGTGTAGGGTTTGGAAGCTGCTCCTGTTAAAACATGAATATTAAATTTACAGGCTGTGAATCAAGGAGCAAGTCTGTACTTCAGACAGCAGTGAAAGAAAAGGTTGTGTATTCAGTGCTACACAACTGGGGAAAAATTATAGCAGTTGGATACTGAAGTCACAGTGATGGTGTTACCGTTGCTTTTAGGGGAGAAAGATTCCTCACATTAGTACATAAAGTGACAAGCTGACCAAAAAAAGATACAGATTCTAATTTGTTTTTAAAATGCTTTCTATGAACTCTCTTTATAAAGGTGCATTACTGCTGTTGCCATACCTGAGTGTTCAAAGGCATATCATAGCATATATGCTATGAGGTTCATGTCTCGATTCAGATTAATTTCTCATAACGTATAGCACAGACAAATTCCAACCTTCATGGATAAAGAGCGTAGTATTTAAGAATTATTTTTGAATAGGATTGATTTGCTTCGCACTATAACCATCTGCAGAATATTGTTGTGTTTCCGTATTGAGTCTACAATGTTTATACTGGTTCCAGTTGTCAGCTACTGAGATGCACTCAACTCAGCCTGGCAGTAGGCTTCAAAGTTAACTGTGTAGCACTTTCATACTTCCTGTCCTACTCCAGAAACACTCTGGGCCAAATTCTAGGCTTTCAAGAAGTCTAAATACTTACTCTGGCTACTAATTGTGCTAAACAGACATTATGGTGGCAATTTCAGGGTAGAATGCAGCTTTGGCTCCATTTTCTGTGCCGGTCCCAGTCAAGCAAGTGGCTGAAGAATTATACTGGTGCTTGCTCCTGTGAGAAATCTACTTACTCTGAATGAGTAAGTAAAAAAGAATGAGTAAGCTTCTTCCACTGGTAAATACAGGCATGACCAACTCTAGACACTGACAGAAGAAGGCTAAGTAGACTGGAAAAGAGACGTTCTGTGCCTAATACACAAAATGTTTGCAACATAACTCTTAATCTAGATAGTATTTTGAAAGCTTTCCTATTTTTTTTTTTTGATTGCTAAGAACATACTTTTTATTATTTTTTCTATTTCAGTCAGCTTATTTAAAAACATATTAAAGATGTCATGACATTTTTGTGTTTCTAATAGCATTTGTTTAACAGAGTTCCTTAGTGATCTGACAGTATCCGTGATTTTGCAGTAGATGGCTGACAACTCCTACTAGATATAGAAGATTAGTGTTTATTTGCTATGAGGGTCATGTAACTTTAAGTTTATTTTGTGTGCTCTTTATTGGCATATGCACCAATGATCAGTGATAGTTCTGATGTGAAAAAATAACGTCCCCAAGACGAATTCTTACAGGTGCATGAACTTCTTCAGCTAGAAGACAGAGCAGACTGATATTAATGTCAAAAAATGCTTAGATTTTTTGCAAAGATAGAACTGCAGTTTTCATGCTAATGAACAAACACCTGTTGTTACTAAATCCTTCAAAAGTTATAAAGGAATGTGTTCAGCTAGCAGGGAGAATGAATGTATCCAACCAAACTCAGGTAACCCTAGCCTACAATTAAATGTCATTTCCTCTTGGGAACAACTCTTCAACAAGAGAGCAGCAGTAGTGCCAAGAACATGTCAGCAGCTGCAGCTCCAACTGGAAAGAGCAGGTTATATTTCAGTGTCTTAATTTGTTGTCTTAAACACAGCCCTGAGAACTTCAGGTCTAAAAAGGTAACAAAGACAGGAGGTTGGATATGTCAGTGATCTGAAGCCAATGTTAGTGAATAGGAAGCTATTTTCTGGCAGTGCATCCATAAAATCTCTTCCTTCTCAATTCTGTTTCTCCTTTACTTAATGTATTTTCACCAAAAAAGACTGAAAATTAAATATGTAGATTTATTTCATTTTTCCAATTCCCTCAAAATTTAAATGACAGAAAATATAGCTATTCAAAGTTCAATATTTGACCAAAAAAGGAAAAGTCGCTTCCACTTTCAGATGCAAAATTTCAACTGAAAGGAAATTGCTATCTTGGAATTTGATGTCCAGAGATGTCTAGATCAATGTTATTGATTTTACAAGAATCTTATATTTTTATATATATATATGCATATATATATATGTATGTATGTATATGTGTATATATATATATGTGTGTGTGTGTATATATTTGTATCTATTTTATTACAAAAGTTTGCCACATGTTAGCTAATTATTTTGGTAGGAAATTGTAACCGTCTAAATCAGTCATGGAAGAATGCAGTTTACCTTAGGGCTGCAAAAACTGAGGGAAAAAAAAAAAACAGGAAAAAAAGTATGCTAGAAATGCATATGTGATTCATGTCTCAGACCTTGCAATAACAAAATGAAAATCATGAGGAAAACTACAGTTTTTTCCTGCTGGAGGATAATTAAATACAAATAATAAAGGCTGATCTCTGAGATTGTACATCTCTCTTTGTCAGAAAGTGTATTCTTGAATGATAGCTGTCACAGGCCTTAGTTTGATGTGACACAAACTATTTGAAACTCTAAATGCACAATTCTCAGAAGACATGTCGTTGCATATGATGAGTCCTTTGGCTGTGGTCACACAGCCTTGAACAACCAACTTCAGATGTGAAGGAAAAACATTAAAAAAAAATAATAATAATAATTAAATAATGGAAACTTTAGAACACATAATGAAAATATTCTGTTTCCAAAAAAGCATTTCAAGGCATTTTTACCAGTGTCATGTTCAGTATTTTTACAAAAAAAAATATGACTCCAAGCAGCTTATTTCTGTAAACTATCTTTATTTTCCAAGAATTGGCAAAGTGCAAAAGCATTTGTGAACTAGTTTAACTTAAAACCACCGAGAAAATGAATCTCTGATTCATGTAAAATAGAATTTGAGAGAACCAGCTGAGACCTTGTGTTCAGTCCTCCATGACTCCAGTCTTTTCAATCTAGCAATTAATGAAGTCTGCTACATGTAGTACTTAAGTATGTGCATACACACATCACTAATCACTTCTCTTGATCTTTTGGCAAAGTGCAAAATAACAAAAAACAGAGGATGACAGAATGTGAGGTCAGGAATATTGCTTCACTTCATGAAATGCAAGAAAAAGATGGTTACCTTGACATATGATATATACATATAAATACCTCACTGAAGATGATTGTCAAAATATCTTTTTTTTCTAAAAGCTTGATTTGTTTGTGTCTATTCAACTCGGTAGGTCAATATAGAGCAATAATAAGTAGGGAAAAAGGAAAACAAAAGTATTTCATACAGAGACTCTGACGTACAGCTAGTCTCTCAGTAGCATGAAGATCAGTGCCACACAAAACAAACTTACAATGTTATTCGTTTAGCTGTACAAAACATATTAATGTTATTTATTTATTTATTTAATATACTTTTAAATTAAACTGCAGATTTATTGATCTTTCTCAAAATTTTGGACATTTTTCTAGGCTAGAGGAATATTACTTCATAAAGGTAATCATGAGAGATTGAAATGGCATGTATTTTTGCTGTGAAGCTTTTAGATTCACAGTTTAACTCTCTAATACCTTTCTACACATATTAGGAAAGGAAGTGTTTTACTCTTTTAACCTATTGAAACTAGAGTCAAGCATAAAATTTCAGACAAGGAAGAGGGAGGAGGGGAGGAAGGTGGAAACTGGAAGTCATTTAGGTGGGTAAATGCTGGGGAATACTTATAGGCCAGGCTTGAAGAATTTTTCCATCTGCCAAGATATTTTTAAAAGAGTATTCCAAAATTTTTCATTATTATTATTGCTTGATAAATTGTCTTTTAATAATAATGAAAACATGTTTATTGTACATCTGATCTATCTCTAAGCTGAAAATCCTATGTAGATATTTTAATAGTTTAAATGCTTGTATTATAGAAGTATTGATCTTAACAACGATTAATTGATCGTTATAAAAGGCACATTTCTGTCCTCATTTTTTGACATCACTGCCTACATATACTTTTATGAGTAGATCAGTTAAAATTTTCTTCATCTTTTAGTCTTTGACATTATTTATCCAAATTTTTAATGTGTGTGAGAAAGCAGAAACAAGTAAAACTGAGCAGGAAACAAGCCAGGCTCCTGGTGAGCCAGGAACGAAGAAATAGAAAACGTAATACATTTTAGAATAAAGAAAAGCTTTGTCTTCACATGAGCTATCCAACAGTCTGTTCTTAACTCAGGATAATGCTCTGAATTAAGCTAGATACAGAAGAATCTCTCTTTCTCATTCTGAAAAAGAATCAGCATCATACAAAGGAAAACTGCGTTTAGGACTGTTCACCACAGTGGAAAAAGGAGAGGAACTTAAGGATGGTGGTGTGGAAAAATGAAAGGTTTGGTAGATCAGGCAATATGATGTCTCACTCCAATTTATTGGAGGGAGAGGAGGTTCTTTGATATATGTGTACCCGATGTGAGGTTAAGAAACAACGGTTCAAATGCTGATCCGACCAGTTTATTACAAATCTTAATCAGTTGGGGAGATGGGTAAGAGGAGATGGGCGATAGAAAAGATAGGAAACAAAAGCAAGGAGTCTTTGTAGAGAGCAGGAGGGAGATAGTCACCACCATGGGTCCAGCATGGTTCGTCTTGAGTAGCGATGGGTCACTGGGGGCTGTTGTTCTGTTGACGACAACAACAGTGACTGTGGAGATGACAGAGAAAATGGTGGCAATGGTGACAACGGCGATGCTTTCCAATGGCAGTACAAACTGATTTATAAGTCCGAAGTGGTTGAGTCAGTTTTTTTTTGGAGTGACAGCTTCTGGCTTTTGGATCTCAGCAGGAACTCCTTTTGTTCCCATCTTCCGGGCCTTGCCAGCAGATAAAAGGGAGCATGGAGGTGCCAACTTGTACCTTGCCTTCACAAGATAAAATGGTATCCTATAGCAAGCTGGAATTATTCGGTCACCGGCCAGATCTTCCGCCAGTAAACAGTCCCGAGCACTTTTTTCCGAAGGCAAACAGCTCCAAAGAAATGCTTTCAAATGGAAAATATCCACACAGTGATATTGATTGCCATATGGCAACACCCACCTCTCATCTCTTAGATAAGTCAGAGTCTTATCGCAAGAAATGCCTCAGAAAGCAAGCTTTGAGCCAAAAACAAAGAAAGATTCATACATATGATAAGACAAGGATGGTCTACTTAAGGAGAACTTTAAAACAGAATTTCTGAAAAGCATCAAACAAAACATGAGCTTACTTTCCTACTGAAACATTAGTGAAAAGGAAGGAAATAAGAATGAAATACAAAGAAAAGGAATTAAGAGAAGATCACAATGCTTTTTTAGAGTTTTAATTTACAAATTACAGTCTACAAAATTTCAAACAATATGCTATGGCAGGAATAAGGTTGATTATCATATATCTATATGGGGGAAAATCGTATTGCTAGGAAAAAGTTGGAATTTAAAATGTTGAAGATACTTCTGCTTCACATATGGACTCTGCCACTGGAGTTCGAGCCTAAAACAACAATTTGAACTAGAAGTTATTTTTTAATTCAGAGAAATGATGGTTTCTCCACAGAAGGGATCTAATAATCCTTAACCTTTAGCTCCCTTCCTGTGTCTCTCTTCTTCCATCACTGGGAAGATAGATGGGAGTCATAACTCCATTGCTTTCTCGTGTGCTATGTTGTACATAGCTACTTGATTAGTTTTGCTTTTGACCTAATGCCCACCAAAAATGAAGATAAAATTGAGTTCTAACTTGTGTTTCAGAGGTCAAAGACCAGTTCTTTCCCTACTAACTATTCAGACCACTGTTTTCCAACTGCAGGAGTAACACTGCCTGTACTACTCAGTTACAGAATTTTTTGGCGATCTTTATAGAAAAGACAACTGTACAAAAAGTCTATAGACTCAGCCTACAAAATTATACTATGTTTTCTGGGGATCCTCACTAAGGACAATCATAATCTGACATTTCTATCTATACCGCTGATAAATTTTAGGATTGCACTATTGCAATAAGGAAATGTACAAAATTCATAATATTTTTGGGGAGTGGGGAATACTGGTAGCATTTTCTGGGGGAAAAAAAAAGTCTTTTGTAAAAGTAAACATGGTATTAAACTTACAGAGATCAATGCAAAACTTTGTTCTACACTACCAAATTTAGAAAGATAGTACTTTGCAGAAAGTCTACAAATCTTTTTCGGTGCTCACATAAGAACATAAGAAAACTTATTATATGTATACATAAGAACATAAGAAAACTTATTATATGTATTTATAATCTTTCCTATCAGTAAAGTACTTGTTCTCTCCCCT
>JACDJE010000546.1:213386-246270 GCA_016647715.1 Pavo muticus | reverse complement strand
AAGACCTTGCTCAGGACTGGTGCTCAAAGAACAGACAGCAGACACCAACACTCACCAATTGAGCATGTGCTAAATACTATGATTATGAGCCAAACATTTTACCTGATAAATAGTAAGCAGCCCAAGAGTCCCTTGAACTGTCATATATGGGAGCTGTTTCTGTGACAGGAGTTCCTCTCAAGCTGGGATGCCTCTCGAAGTTCTGCTTGCACAGAGATCCGTTGCAAGTTCCATTACACTTTCATGTCAAGAGACTGCTTGCCAATACAGATCTTCTGTAAGCAACCAATAGTTTTAAACGTTGTTAGCTTCACGAAGATTCAGTTTTAGATTGTTCACATATAAACCCTTCAGCATCAACCATTGGCCAAATCAGGGAATAGGAATGGATTCACCCACACTTGGGCCCGTTACTTCTGTGGTTCAAGGAGTTTAGAAAGCAAGGGAGTCCACTATAAACTTCATGACTCTAAAGGAGAGTCTCCAGGATGAGCGTGTTTAACCCTAACCTCTATATTGTAAGTAAGTGTATCCAGCTGTCTCAAATCTTGTTAAGTCTCTGTCTTGTCTGTTAAATCACCATATTATATCAATAAATACATTGCTACTTCTCTTACAAGTACAGTGTGGTGTGGTTTCCATATTTCCACATAGAATATTCACTTTGATACTTATCTGAATACTGTTTCAATTATTTTTACTTTGCTAATCATAAAGTAAATCTAATTAAGATCAGTAAATGCCATAATCTAGAACTGAAATTATCACAATGGTGAATGCATCTAAATGGAAAATTAAAAAATGAATACTTTCATGCAAAGTTCATATTATCATTATCATATCATTATATATCATATCATTACATTATATTATCATATCATTATATTATGTCACTATTAAGCATAGTTATATTATGCTTTGTTTTGCTTTAATCCATTTAATTGACAAAAGGAAACATAACCCCATTCCAAACAATCTTCCTGAAGGAGGTGTTGTCTGAAAGGTGAATTTGTTACCTAGTATGCAGTAAGCCAATCTCACAGAGATGAGATACTGATTTATTGCAAACTTGTGCAAGTTTGGGTGTTAGGTAGTCTTCCACAAAGCTAGCAGAACCCAGGATTTTCATGAAGTATTCTATACGTGTTTTTATTACTTACATGCTATTCTGATATAGCCTCAGGCCTACAGTTTGTCAATTAAAGATAGGGCTAATTTCTCCACCTGTGGGCTATACTAATCATGATAATTAACTACATGTGTTTTCATGATGCCCCTATCTTCAAAGACAAGTTTAGTCATTGTATTGTGAATAGGAGTTCCCCTACTTAATCACTTTAGCAGTTTAAAGGATGGTCATCCTGATTTAGTACATATTTGCTGTATCTAAGGATACACATGTTAAAACTTGTACAAAAGTTCTTGCTAAACTGACAACAAGAGTGTTCTTAGGAAATAAAAGAATTGTGGAATCTGGGAAGAGAGGTGACAGAATATATATATATATTTATATTGATTTCTGGGACAGGACAGAGCAAGATAATACAATATAATACAATATAACTGGAACTGAAGCAAACAAATCAAATAAAATGTGAGAGCGTGTCCAAAACCAAAGGCCTTACTCTAACGCTGAAGGTGAGATGGCTAGGGAGCACACACTGCAGAGACAAAAAATGCAGAAAAAAGGAGGGGCAGTCTCATGACTTGCGAGCAGTTTTTTCTCTCAAAGAATCATAGGATCATGGAATGGCTTGGGTTGGAAGGGACCCCAAGGATCAACAAGTTCTTTCCCCCCTGCCACAGACAGGGCCACCAACCTCCAGATCTGGTACTTGGCCAGGTTGCCCAGGGCCCCACCCAACCTGGTCTTGAGCACCTCCAGGGACAGAGCATCCATAGCCTCTCTGGGCAGCCTGTTCCAGAAACTCACCAATCTCTCATCTTTTCCTCTGAACAGAAAATGGAAACAAAACAGTGATGTCTTCTGGGAGATGTAGTTGTTGTTCTCTTCTGTGAAAGGTACCCAGGAACTATTTACAATCCACAGAACTGGAGCATAAATTCTTTAACTCCCAATGAACTACATGATGTTATGATGTGGAATATGGATAATAAAAAAAATCATACAAACATGACACAGGACTAAAGTATTTCAACAAAAAAACCTACTTTGTAAATTTGCCATGGAAAGGCCAAAGGGCTTAAGAGATGGCAGTCTTGGAAAGCAGTCACCAGAATATATCTAGAAGAAATAAATAGATGTCAGTTTCAAGGTGCTGTTTCTTATTGAAAACTAAGTGTGCAAGTAGGGGAATGTGGGGTGGAGAGGAGAAGGAGGCTTGGAATATAAAATTCTCTGCAGAGCTTCAGTTGTGTATCTATGACCTACCTTTAGTACAGCCCAGCTGCATAACCTTGGCTCAGATGTGTAAAGATATAGCAAAATTCTAAGAAAAACTTGTGAGAGATTTCATATTATTGTACAAGATAAGAAAGTCAGAATTGCAGACTCTCTATTGCTCAAACAGGAATAGTCAGCAACTCAAAGATCCCAGAGGAAGAACTCTCACCTGTAGTAAAATCCCATAGCAAGAAAATGAAAGCGTCAACATATAGCAACCAGAAACATCAAGACCGTGTTCAGGGGCAGGATTTTATCCCTCTTCATCCAAATGAAACCTGGATGGCCAGCAGAAGCTCAACCAGTGTAAGGGGCTTAATAATACCTTAGCCCAGTATCCTGTTGCAAAGTCTCTCTTGTTATGGCAAAAGTTGCCCTAAGCTTGAAAGCAATTGGTAAATGAATGAGCTCAGCTGAAGTCATGTATTTAGGTTTATAAATTTGCTTCTTTCATATGAACTGATCCTTTCTGAAACTGAGTTCTAAACTGAGATCCAAGTCCTAAAGAACATACAATTTTTTTATTTTTTTTTTAACTGGATAATAACTTCAAAACAGCTAATATGTTCCCTAGGTAGTAAAAATGCCATTGAAGTGCAAGAAAAACATGCTCTGTCTTCTAATTCCACATGAATTTCCAGAGTGCTACAAACATATACAGTAAGATGAGCAAATTAAATGTGACAGTAATTCAGGATATCTACAGCTACAAGCTGGCAACAGCTTTGAATTCTTCCAGCCAATCTTTGTACCACATTACTTGTGAACCTAGTAATAAACAAAGTCAGTAGAATTATTAGAATCGTATTTAAAATCACAGAATCATAGAATTGTTTGAGTTGGAAAGGATCTTTATCTAGTTCAACTCCCCTGCAATTAATATCATGTTTGTCATATTGCTATGAAGACAAATAGGCTTGCTTCCTATGACCTGCAGTGGATGAGGTTGTCCAGAGCCTAGACAAAGCTGACCTTGAAAGACTCCAAGAGTGGGACATCCATCACACCTCTGGGCAACCTGTTCCAATTTCACTATCCTTATTGTAAAAACTTTATTCTTATTTTTAATTTATATCTCTCCTCTTTTAGTACGAAACCACTCTCATTGAGTGTGGCTTGGCAAATACATCAGCCAATTCCCTCAGGAGTCTTGACCAGTAGACCTTGGGACCAGTAGACTTACAGATGTTCAGGCTTCCCAGGTGGTTGCAAAATTGATCTTTACTTACAGTAGGAGGAACGTAGCCCCTCCAGTCCCCCCTTTCCAACCCATCCGCTCAAGGGTTATGTGAGGAGCTGTTGCCAGTGAAGACTGAAGAAAAAACATTGTTGAATAACTCAGCCTTTTTTCTTGTCCATTGCCTGTCTATATTGCTCACTAGAGGAGAACATGGTTTCTTGGACTTTCCTTTTCTGGCTGATGTACCTATAGAAGCCTTTCTTGTTCTTCTTCGCAACCCTTGCCAAGTCCAGTTCCAGTTGGGCCTTGGCTTTCCTGACGTCATCCGTACACAGCCTAGCAGCATCTCTATACTTTTCCCAGTGTGGCTGTCCCTGCTTCCACTGCCTGTACATTTTCTTCTTGCATTCTAGTTTGACCACGAGATCCTGGTTCAGCCATGCCAGTCTCGCTGCCTTCCTCTCCTGACTTCCTAAACTTGGGGATGGAGGGCTCTTGTCCTCTAAGGAAAGCTTCCTTAAAGATCTGCCAGATCTGCTCTAATCCCTTGTCTCAATGTTGTGGTTAAACTCGGCAGGTGGCTAAGCACCACACAGTTGTTTGCTCACGCCCCGCTTTCCCAGTGGGATGGAGGAAAGAATTGGGGAAAAAAAAAAAAAAAGAGAGAGAGAAAAAAAGGAAAAAAAAAAGTAGAACTTGTTGAAATAAAAGTAAGAAAGAAAAGGAAATGATTATATATATTACATATGTATTTCTACAATATGTACTGTATATTACAAGAGATGCACAATCAATTTTCACAGCTCCCTGACTGATGCACAGCTATCCCCTCAAGCAGCAGAAGTGACAGAGAGATGAACTCTCCACCTCTTTCATAACTCCTTCCACATGATGTCATGCAGTATGGAATATCCCCTTGGCCACTTTAAATCAGCTGTCCTAATTCTGTTTCCTCCCAGTTCCTTGAACCCTTTGCTGAAAAAGGCCTTGGCTCTGTACAACACTACTTAGCAGCAACTATAAACATCAGTGTGTTATCAACATTGTTTTTTTTTTTTCCTAGAATAAAAACATAGCATCATACCAGACACTCTGAAGAAAACAATTCCATCCCAGCTGAAACTAAGCCATCTGAAGGATAGATTCCCAGGGGTTTTTGTTGACTAACTTTCTGAGGAGCTGGAATTTGGCTTTCTTGAACTTTTGCAGCAAAATTCTGATTTTACTCTGTGTGTGTCTGATATCCCTCAGGAATATGAACTCTATCATTGAATGATCTCTACAGCCCAGGCAGCCTCCAATCCTGATGTCACCAATCAATTCACTTGCATCGGTGAGCAACAGATCCAGTATTGCATCTCTCCTGGTGGGGCTATCTATTACTTGGCTCAAGAATCTATCCTTGATACATTCCAGGACCCTCCTGGACTGCCTACAGATCTCCATGCTATTCCAGCAAATGTCAGAGTGGTTGAAGTCCTCCAGTAGGATAAGAATGTGTGATTGCAACACCTCCAGTAGCTGGAGGAAGAAGGCTTCAACAGGCTCATCTTGATCAGGTGGCCTATAGTAGACACCAACCACAAGGCTCCCTCTTTTTCCTCAGTGTCTACGTCTTACACATAGGCTTTCAACTAGCTTATGGCCATTCTTCAGAGACTCTATTCCTTTACTGATTTGGAGAGCGACTCAACTTCCCCTCCTTTCTTGCCCCTCCCTTCTGAATAGCTTGTAGTCATCAATAGCCACAGTCCAGTCATGGGATCATCCCACCAAGTTTTAGTGATGGCAACTACATCATGGTTTTCTAGTAGTATGGTATCTTCCTGCTCCTCCTGTTTGTTCCCAAGCTGCATTTGTGTCTTGCTCCAATCATAGGAGGGAGAGAAGGTTCTTTCTGATATTCGTATACCCGACGGCAAGATTAAGACATAGTGGGTCAAATGTTAGTCTGACCAGTTTTTTTACAAATCCTAGTTGTTTAGGGAGGTGGGGAGCAGAGATGGGTGATTTAAAAGAGACAGGAAATAAAAAGTAAGGAGTCTTTGTAGAAAGTAAGAGAGATAGTCACCACCAAGGTCTTCAGCGTTGCTCCTAGTTTTTCCACAGGAACTTGTCCAATCACCCTGGGGAATGGGAGAAAGCGAGGAAGCTTCACAGCAAGCAGGCTCTGGGGGGTTCTTTTCTCAGAGGTTTTTTTTCTCTTAGGGAATTCCTTGGTTCAAGGTTTCTTTTCTTTGGGAGTTCCTCTCCTCTTAAGTACTTAGTTTAGTGGGGACCTTTTATCCCTACTTTTCAGTTTCTTTTTTTTCTTCTTCTTTTCTCTCTGTTAGTGTGACATACCTGGCCTAACAGATAAGCCAGCAGGGAGTGATGCCTTCATTGCCATGCACAAGCATTATCGCTTTTTGCGATAATGAAGCTGCCTCCTGAAAAATACTGCTTGTCCCGCTTCTGCTTATCTTTACAATCATAAGCAGAAGTATTGTGGCACAGTGACACTCACCACTCACCCCCCTAGATAATTTGCAGTTGTCAGTTAGAGTCTTGTCACCAAAAAGGCTGCATGAGAGAGCTTTGAGCCAAGGAAAAAGAAAAGAGGGGTTCAGAAAACTGTGTTTCACAGTGTGTTGGTGTAGAGGCACTTAAGCTAAGCAGCTAGCCTTGTTGCCTTTTTGCCCTCTCCTTAATTCCTTTGAAGTATTTCCCTTGAGTTTCCCTGTTGCCTTCTCCTATTGCCTCAGTGGTCCTTGGATCATTATTACAAAATTTTAAGTGTGTTGAAGTGTTGCCAGCACATCTCAGGGCAGCAGGTCAAGGGCCTCCACTGTTGCTTTAATCTAGATGTGTCATCCCACATTTTACCATGGGCAGGCTTGCTATTACTCCACTCACCCTTCAAATCTAGTTTGAAGCCCTGCTAATAATCTGTGCTAGCTTTTTCCCAAGGACCCTTTTCCCCCTTTGAGAGAGGTAAAATGCAACAGGTGAGATTATTTTAGAGCAAGAACATATATTTACGGAATCTGTTTTTTTTTTACTTGAGCGGTTTGTCTCTCTTCACTGAAAACAGAGGTAGTCTGGGGAATATAAGCTAATACAAGGTTACTAGGTGTCTGCTCTAAGAAACTTAAGTTAGATGGTGTGAATATCCATCAACGTTTCACGTTTTTTGTTTGTTTGTTAAGGAAAACTATAATTTTCATTAAAATACTAGGCAACCAGCTTCAAGTAATCAAGCAGAAAATCTGGGAAAGCATAAACATATGGAAAGAACTGAGCACTAACTTTGTCATATTAACAAAGGAATCTAAGATAAATACTGATATTATTTTTAAAATGTTATCTCCTTAAAAAAAAAAAAAAAGTGTAATTGATTAAAGATTAATAAACAAAAAAGTTCCTATTTCTAATAAATGTCTGATGTTTGTAGGTATATCTTGGAGCAACCAAGAACTTCTTCCAAGGATTTACTTAAGAATATATTTCAGGTCTTTTAATATATATTTGTCAATTCAGAAACTATTTATAAATTCATCACTAAAATGGAGAATTTAGGTTCAGACTCAATGGAAAGTTGTTGTAGAAATAGTTCTTGAGCTACATGAAGCTCTGAGAGGTTGATATTCTTTCTATACAGTTTCTGTGCCAAATAATTTTCTAGCTAATCAGCACCAGTTAAGGTAATCAGAATCACATACTGTCACAGTGTCATCTCTAGATCTATCTGTGTCCGTGATGGGGGGACAGCAGGCCCACAGGCCCACCAGCCCACTATTTTTGAATCTCGTTTCATCTAATGGTTTATCTTTTCTTTGTTTTTGTTGCATTTTACAGATGTGACCCAATCTTGCAAGATGAAAAAATGTTACACTCAATGATCTTTTGTTTATGAAAGGCATGTTGTCTAACATATTTTGTATCTAGTAGTTTTTTTCTGCACTTTTGAATTTAAAGATTTATTATGGGTTAACAGAAAAACATTCTTTTCCTATCCTGTCTGTTAGAAGATATCTAAGGATTCTGTTATGCAAGATCACAGGACCAAAATCCATGTTCCTATCCCAGTACAGAAGAAATCCTCATTAAAGTGAATAATTTATAATAAATTCCATTCCTCTGATACTCATTTTCTGGTTCATTTTAGGTCTGTTTTCTCTTATCTTCTTAAGACCACGACTGAAGGAACAAAACCCAGTGGCTCCCATAGGAGTGAAGGAAAGGATATTTAAAATCACATTCCTTTTGTCCAATAAAATATCAAGATTAAACACTTACGTTATTAACCAAGGAAAAAAAAAAAATCTCTGTGTGTTTAACTTCATAAACAGAAATGTACTTCTTTTTCATTTGTCTCTCAAACTTTTCTTGTGAGCATTTTCTTGACAATTGGATTCAAATTCAGTGAAAACTATTACTCACAAAGATGTACAAAATTTAGGACTTGAAATGCAGTGGTATTTTATCTGTACAATTATTCTAACATTGGATCTTAATTTTAGTTTGATTTTTATTTTAGTCCACATTTAATGGCAAAAAAAATAGACACACTGGGCTTCAAATTCCTGTTTGGTATAAGACAATTGTTGGAGTCACAGCAGGGACTAATTTGCCTCCCCTCAAACCTACAAAACCTATAAATGAGAAAAAGANATTTTTTTTCATAGTTAACTTTACACGCTAAAAAGATAAGACTCAGAAAAAGAGACATGATTTGACTTTAGATAGTTAAAATCTGTATAGTTTCTATTACTATGTGTGGGGTTAAAATCAAGGATTGATCCAGTAAAGGGCATTTAGTGTTGGGATCTACTACAGGCTCCTGATCAGGGGGAGCCTGCTGATGAGGCCTTCTCGCTTCAGCTGCAAGAAATGTTGTGCTTGCAGGCTCTTGGTCTGATGGGGGATTTCAACCACCCGAATATCTGCTGGGATAGCAGCACGGTGAGTGGCGGACAATCCAGGAGATTCCTGGAGTCTGTTGAGGAAAACATCCTGGTCCAGGTACTAGATGGACTGACCCAAGGTGAAGCCTTACTAGACCTGGTGCTCACCAACAAAGAGGAGAGCATTAGAGAGGCAGCCTGGGCTGTAGTGATCATGCCCTAGTGGACTTTGTGAACTGGAGGAATGCAGGCTTGGCAAAAAGCAGAGTCAGGACCCTGAGCTTCAGAAGAGCAAACTTCCAGCTGCTCAAGAAACTGCTGTGTGGGATCTCCTGGGAAACTGTCCTTAAGGGCATAGGAACAGAACAGAGCTGGCAGCTCTTTAAAGGACACTCTTCTGCAAGTGCAAGAGCTCTCCTTCCCCCAGCAGAAGAAATCAAGCAGAGGAGGCAGGCAACTAGCATGGCTGAGCAAGGACCTGCAGCTTAAATTGGGAGAAAAGGGAGAAATGTACAGGAAGTGGAAGTAGGGTTGTGTGGACTAGGAAGAATAGAAGGACATTGTCCGCATGTGCAGAGATAAAATCAGGAAAGCCAAGGCGCAGACGGAGTTGAACTTGGCAAGGGATATGAAAAATAACAAGAAGGGGTTCTACAGGTACATAGGCAGGAGGAAACAGACCAAGGAGAGTGTTCCCCCATCTGATAAATGAGGACAGAGGACTGGCTTTCTCAGACATGGAAAAAGCTGAGTAAGTGCTTTGCCTCAGTCTTCACTGGTGGTCAGGCTCTCCATGTCTGCCAGGAGCCTGAACCTCTAGTATGCGTGAGAGGAGCGGATTCCATCCCGCTGTAACAGTGCAACGAGTCTAAGACCTCCTCATGCAATTGAATGTATATAACTCCATGGGGCCAGATGATATGTATCTCAGGGTTCTGAGAGAGATGGCTGATGTGATTGCCAAGATGTTCTTGTCAGAATCTTTCTTGCTTTTGGCTACAAGCTCACTTTCTGAGGCATTTCTTGTGATAAGACTCTGACTTATCTAGGAGGTGAGAGGTGAGTGTCACCATGTGGCAGTCAGCATCACTTTGTGGACAGTTTTACATTTGGAAGCATTTACTGGGAGCTGTTTGCCTTCAGAAGGGAATGTTTACTGGTGGAAGATCTGGCCTATGCAAATGACTCCAGCTTGGCACAGGAGACTGGGGGATGACACCATTGTATCTTGTGAAGGCAAGATACAAATGAACACATCCCGCTCCCTCTTATCTGCTGGCAAGGCCCAGAAGATGGAAACAAAAGGAGTTCTTGCATAGAAACAAAAAACAAGAAGCTGTCACTCCAAAAGAGAGCTGACTCGACCACTTTGGACTTATTTATAAATAAGTTTGTACAGTCAAGGGAAAAATTAGTTGTTGTCGTTGTCAACTGAACACAACAACCCCCAATGACACATATTACTAAGATCAACATCTGAACTACGAACAACACCTGACCCACTGTGGTGACTACCTTTCCTGCTTCCTCCGAAGACTTCTTGCTTTTATTCCTATCTTTTCTATCACCTGTCTTCCCTTCCCCATCTCCCTAAAAGACTAGGATTTGTAATAAACCGGTCAGGCTAACACTTGACCTTCTGTGTCTCAGTCTTGTCATCAGGTATACATATATTAAAAGAACCTCCTCTCACTCCTATAAATTGTAGTGAGACAGCTCTCCATCATATCTGAAAAATCATGGCTGTCAGGTGAAATCGCTGGTGACAGGGAAAAGGGAAAGATTATTCCCATTTTTTATGAAAGGGAGAAAAGATGACTAAGGGAACTACAGGCCAATGAGCCTCACCTCTGTGCCTGGGAAATCATGGAGCAGATCCTCCTGGTTACCATGTTAAGGAACATATGAGACAGAAGTGATCCAAGACAGCCAGCATGGTTTCCCCAAGGTCAGATCTTGCCTGACCTATCTCGAGGCCTTCTATGAAGGAGTGACAGCATCAGTGGACAGGAGAAGGGCGACGTATGTCATCTACCTGGACTTCTCCAAAGCCTTTGACATGGTCCCTCACCACATCCTTCTCTCTAAATTGGACAGGTATGGATTTGAAAGATGGACAGTTCAGTGGATTAAGAACTGGTTGGCTGGTCGCAGCCAAAGGGTTGTGATCAACGGTTCTACGTCTGGGTGGAGGCCAGTCCCAAGGGTCACTCTTGGGACCAGTGCACTTCAACATCTTCATGAATGACATAGACGATGGCATCAAGTGCAGCCTCAGCAAGTTTGCAGATGACACCAAGCAGGGCGGACCATAATGATGATCTAGTTTCAACCCCCCTGTGGCTGCCCAGAAGCACATTCAGCCTGGCGTTGAATACCTCCAGGGATGGGGCATCCACAACCTCCTTGGGCAACCTGTTCCAGTATGTCAACATACTCCAAGTCAAAAACTTTCTCCTAATATCTAACCTAAATCTCCCCTGTCTTAGTTCAAAACCGTTCTCCCATGTCTTATCACTATCCACCCTCATAAACAGTCATTCCCCCTCCTGTTTATACACTCCTTTCAAGTACTGGAAGGCCACCGTGAGGTCTCCCCGGAGCCTTCTCTTCTCCACACTAAACAAGCCCAGTTCCCTCAGCCTTTCTTCATAGGAGAGGTGCTCCAGCCCTCTGATATCTTCGTGGCCCTCCTCTGTACCCATTCCAAGAGCTCTGCATCTTTTTTGTGCTGGGGACCCCAGGCATGGACACAATACTATAGATGGGACCTCACAAGAGCCAAGTAAAGGGGGACAATCACCTACCCCTCTCTGCTGGCCACTCCTCTTTTAATTATGGCATGGTAAAGAAGCCCCTCTGGAGAGAAAATTTTTGAGCTGAAATGAGAATGACCGTTTGGAAGCATTTTCAGCAATCTCTGCAAGTCCTGTTATTTTGGATGAGTACTAACTTATGATGATGAAAAAAAAGGAAACCTCCCCCTCTTGTCCATCAAAAAAGAGATTCATGCCATTAAATCAAAAACAATTAGGAGTTTAAAATTCTGGATATTAGTAAGGTATCACCTTCAAGACATCTCTTCCTGCCTCCAACCTCACTCCCAAAAAATCTAGAAGATTGTGCAGGAGTTATTGACTACTGACAATTTTGCTCCTTCACAATGCACCAGATTTCATTGTGGATTTCCTGGAAATTTGTCTGGTTACTGTAAGATAACAGCCTTATTAATAGTAGGATTTTGCATTCCAAAATGCTATTTTGACTTTCCTAAGGGATTTGATTTAACTATAAGTAAACTATAACTTAACTGTAAGGATAAGTGAAGATTATTATAATCCATGGAGTAAATTGAAAGCTCTATGCTGTAAATTAATATCTGTGCAGGGAAAATTTGTTTCAAGAAGTACATTATTCCCTAGAACTACTATTTAAGGACAGATAAAAATTCATCAGAAGTTTATCTTTTTTCATGCTGTCTGAACGAGAGTTGGCAAATGCAAGCTGAATGTATCCTTCAAACTTAATTATTCTTGTTTTACTTAAACAGATTCCAACTCATTAAACTAGGTCTTGTCTCAGTGGACTTTGAAAAACAAAACAAAAGAATATTTTTTTTCATGATTATACCAGAAAAGTCTATTTATTAAACCATCTTCTGCATAACAGTGCATAAATAAATAAGTAGACACAGATAGATAGATACATAGATAGACAGACAGATAATTCATTCATATGAATTTAGTGGAAAACAAAGACCTATTTCACGTTATTTCAAAATCTGTCTTTTTTTTGTGTGTACATTACTTAATAAAGTAACATTTTCAGACCAAATATAAAAGATATTACTCAATCTAGTTCCATGAAACAGCACATGTAACAGTGTGCTTTACTCCATACCCTACTTCTTCATTCAGTCTGGCTGTTACATGAGGTGCCAAAGACCTTGCTCAGGACTGGTGCTCAAAGAACAGACAGCAGACACCAACACTCACCAATTGAGCATGTGCTAAATACTATGATTATGAGCCAAACATTTTACCTGATAAATAGTAAGCAGCCCAAGAGTCCCTTGAACTGTCATATATGGGAGCTGTTTCTGTGACAGGAGTTCCTCTCAAGCTGGGATGCCTCTCGAAGTTCTGCTTGCACAGAGATCCGTTGCAAGTTCCATTACACTTTCATGTCAAGAGACTGCTTGCCAATACAGATCTTCTGTAAGCAACCAATAGTTTTAAACGTTGTTAGCTTCACGAAGATTCAGTTTTAGATTGTTCACATATAAACCCTTCAGCATCAACCATTGGCCAAATCAGGGAATAGGAATGGATTCACCCACACTTGGGCCCGTTACTTCTGTGGTTCAAGGAGTTTAGAAAGCAAGGGAGTCCACTATAAACTTCATGACTCTAAAGGAGAGTCTCCAGGATGAGCGTGTTTAACCCTAACCTCTATATTGTAAGTAAGTGTATCCAGCTGTCTCAAATCTTGTTAAGTCTCTGTCTTGTCTGTTAAATCACCATATTATATCAATAAATACATTGCTACTTCTCTTACAAGTACAGTGTGGTGTGGTTTCCATATTTCCACATAGAATATTCACTTTGATACTTATCTGAATACTGTTTCAATTATTTTTACTTTGCTAATCATAAAGTAAATCTAATTAAGATCAGTAAATGCCATAATCTAGAACTGAAATTATCACAATGGTGAATGCATCTAAATGGAAAATTAAAAAATGAATACTTTCATGCAAAGTTCATATTATCATTATCATATCATTATATATCATATCATTACATTATATTATCATATCATTATATTATGTCACTATTAAGCATAGTTATATTATGCTTTGTTTTGCTTTAATCCATTTAATTGACAAAAGGAAACATAACCCCATTCCAAACAATCTTCCTGAAGGAGGTGTTGTCTGAAAGGTGAATTTGTTACCTAGTATGCAGTAAGCCAATCTCACAGAGATGAGATACTGATTTATTGCAAACTTGTGCAAGTTTGGGTGTTAGGTAGTCTTCCACAAAGCTAGCAGAACCCAGGATTTTCATGAAGTATTCTATACGTGTTTTTATTACTTACATGCTATTCTGATATAGCCTCAGGCCTACAGTTTGTCAATTAAAGATAGGGCTAATTTCTCCACCTGTGGGCTATACTAATCATGATAATTAACTACATGTGTTTTCATGATGCCCCTATCTTCAAAGACAAGTTTAGTCATTGTATTGTGAATAGGAGTTCCCCTACTTAATCACTTTAGCAGTTTAAAGGATGGTCATCCTGATTTAGTACATATTTGCTGTATCTAAGGATACACATGTTAAAACTTGTACAAAAGTTCTTGCTAAACTGACAACAAGAGTGTTCTTAGGAAATAAAAGAATTGTGGAATCTGGGAAGAGAGGTGACAGAATATATATATATATTTATATTGATTTCTGGGACAGGACAGAGCAAGATAATACAATATAATACAATATAACTGGAACTGAAGCAAACAAATCAAATAAAATGTGAGAGCGTGTCCAAAACCAAAGGCCTTACTCTAACGCTGAAGGTGAGATGGCTAGGGAGCACACACTGCAGAGACAAAAAATGCAGAAAAAAGGAGGGGCAGTCTCATGACTTGCGAGCAGTTTTTTCTCTCAAAGAATCATAGGATCATGGAATGGCTTGGGTTGGAAGGGACCCCAAGGATCAACAAGTTCTTTCCCCCCTGCCACAGACAGGGCCACCAACCTCCAGATCTGGTACTTGGCCAGGTTGCCCAGGGCCCCACCCAACCTGGTCTTGAGCACCTCCAGGGACAGAGCATCCATAGCCTCTCTGGGCAGCCTGTTCCAGAAACTCACCAATCTCTCATCTTTTCCTCTGAACAGAAAATGGAAACAAAACAGTGATGTCTTCTGGGAGATGTAGTTGTTGTTCTCTTCTGTGAAAGGTACCCAGGAACTATTTACAATCCACAGAACTGGAGCATAAATTCTTTAACTCCCAATGAACTACATGATGTTATGATGTGGAATATGGATAATAAAAAAAATCATACAAACATGACACAGGACTAAAGTATTTCAACAAAAAAACCTACTTTGTAAATTTGCCATGGAAAGGCCAAAGGGCTTAAGAGATGGCAGTCTTGGAAAGCAGTCACCAGAATATATCTAGAAGAAATAAATAGATGTCAGTTTCAAGGTGCTGTTTCTTATTGAAAACTAAGTGTGCAAGTAGGGGAATGTGGGGTGGAGAGGAGAAGGAGGCTTGGAATATAAAATTCTCTGCAGAGCTTCAGTTGTGTATCTATGACCTACCTTTAGTACAGCCCAGCTGCATAACCTTGGCTCAGATGTGTAAAGATATAGCAAAATTCTAAGAAAAACTTGTGAGAGATTTCATATTATTGTACAAGATAAGAAAGTCAGAATTGCAGACTCTCTATTGCTCAAACAGGAATAGTCAGCAACTCAAAGATCCCAGAGGAAGAACTCTCACCTGTAGTAAAATCCCATAGCAAGAAAATGAAAGCGTCAACATATAGCAACCAGAAACATCAAGACCGTGTTCAGGGGCAGGATTTTATCCCTCTTCATCCAAATGAAACCTGGATGGCCAGCAGAAGCTCAACCAGTGTAAGGGGCTTAATAATACCTTAGCCCAGTATCCTGTTGCAAAGTCTCTCTTGTTATGGCAAAAGTTGCCCTAAGCTTGAAAGCAATTGGTAAATGAATGAGCTCAGCTGAAGTCATGTATTTAGGTTTATAAATTTGCTTCTTTCATATGAACTGATCCTTTCTGAAACTGAGTTCTAAACTGAGATCCAAGTCCTAAAGAACATACAATTTTTTTATTTTTTTTTTAACTGGATAATAACTTCAAAACAGCTAATATGTTCCCTAGGTAGTAAAAATGCCATTGAAGTGCAAGAAAAACATGCTCTGTCTTCTAATTCCACATGAATTTCCAGAGTGCTACAAACATATACAGTAAGATGAGCAAATTAAATGTGACAGTAATTCAGGATATCTACAGCTACAAGCTGGCAACAGCTTTGAATTCTTCCAGCCAATCTTTGTACCACATTACTTGTGAACCTAGTAATAAACAAAGTCAGTAGAATTATTAGAATCGTATTTAAAATCACAGAATCATAGAATTGTTTGAGTTGGAAAGGATCTTTATCTAGTTCAACTCCCCTGCAATTAATATCATGTTTGTCATATTGCTATGAAGACAAATAGGCTTGCTTCCTATGACCTGCAGTGGATGAGGTTGTCCAGAGCCTAGACAAAGCTGACCTTGAAAGACTCCAAGAGTGGGACATCCATCACACCTCTGGGCAACCTGTTCCAATTTCACTATCCTTATTGTAAAAACTTTATTCTTATTTTTAATTTATATCTCTCCTCTTTTAGTACGAAACCACTCTCATTGAGTGTGGCTTGGCAAATACATCAGCCAATTCCCTCAGGAGTCTTGACCAGTAGACCTTGGGACCAGTAGACTTACAGATGTTCAGGCTTCCCAGGTGGTTGCAAAATTGATCTTTACTTACAGTAGGAGGAACGTAGCCCCTCCAGTCCCCCCTTTCCAACCCATCCGCTCAAGGGTTATGTGAGGAGCTGTTGCCAGTGAAGACTGAAGAAAAAACATTGTTGAATAACTCAGCCTTTTTTCTTGTCCATTGCCTGTCTATATTGCTCACTAGAGGAGAACATGGTTTCTTGGACTTTCCTTTTCTGGCTGATGTACCTATAGAAGCCTTTCTTGTTCTTCTTCGCAACCCTTGCCAAGTCCAGTTCCAGTTGGGCCTTGGCTTTCCTGACGTCATCCGTACACAGCCTAGCAGCATCTCTATACTTTTCCCAGTGTGGCTGTCCCTGCTTCCACTGCCTGTACATTTTCTTCTTGCATTCTAGTTTGACCACGAGATCCTGGTTCAGCCATGCCAGTCTCGCTGCCTTCCTCTCCTGACTTCCTAAACTTGGGGATGGAGGGCTCTTGTCCTCTAAGGAAAGCTTCCTTAAAGATCTGCCAGATCTGCTCTAATCCCTTGTCTCAATGTTGTGGTTAAACTCGGCAGGTGGCTAAGCACCACACAGTTGTTTGCTCACGCCCCGCTTTCCCAGTGGGATGGAGGAAAGAATTGGGGAAAAAAAAAAAAAAAGAGAGAGAGAAAAAAAGGAAAAAAAAAAGTAGAACTTGTTGAAATAAAAGTAAGAAAGAAAAGGAAATGATTATATATATTACATATGTATTTCTACAATATGTACTGTATATTACAAGAGATGCACAATCAATTTTCACAGCTCCCTGACTGATGCACAGCTATCCCCTCAAGCAGCAGAAGTGACAGAGAGATGAACTCTCCACCTCTTTCATAACTCCTTCCACATGATGTCATGCAGTATGGAATATCCCCTTGGCCACTTTAAATCAGCTGTCCTAATTCTGTTTCCTCCCAGTTCCTTGAACCCTTTGCTGAAAAAGGCCTTGGCTCTGTACAACACTACTTAGCAGCAACTATAAACATCAGTGTGTTATCAACATTGTTTTTTTTTTTTCCTAGAATAAAAACATAGCATCATACCAGACACTCTGAAGAAAACAATTCCATCCCAGCTGAAACTAAGCCATCTGAAGGATAGATTCCCAGGGGTTTTTGTTGACTAACTTTCTGAGGAGCTGGAATTTGGCTTTCTTGAACTTTTGCAGCAAAATTCTGATTTTACTCTGTGTGTGTCTGATATCCCTCAGGAATATGAACTCTATCATTGAATGATCTCTACAGCCCAGGCAGCCTCCAATCCTGATGTCACCAATCAATTCACTTGCATCGGTGAGCAACAGATCCAGTATTGCATCTCTCCTGGTGGGGCTATCTATTACTTGGCTCAAGAATCTATCCTTGATACATTCCAGGACCCTCCTGGACTGCCTACAGATCTCCATGCTATTCCAGCAAATGTCAGAGTGGTTGAAGTCCTCCAGTAGGATAAGAATGTGTGATTGCAACACCTCCAGTAGCTGGAGGAAGAAGGCTTCAACAGGCTCATCTTGATCAGGTGGCCTATAGTAGACACCAACCACAAGGCTCCCTCTTTTTCCTCAGTGTCTACGTCTTACACATAGGCTTTCAACTAGCTTATGGCCATTCTTCAGAGACTCTATTCCTTTACTGATTTGGAGAGCGACTCAACTTCCCCTCCTTTCTTGCCCCTCCCTTCTGAATAGCTTGTAGTCATCAATAGCCACAGTCCAGTCATGGGATCATCCCACCAAGTTTTAGTGATGGCAACTACATCATGGTTTTCTAGTAGTATGGTATCTTCCTGCTCCTCCTGTTTGTTCCCAAGCTGCATTTGTGTCTTGCTCCAATCATAGGAGGGAGAGAAGGTTCTTTCTGATATTCGTATACCCGACGGCAAGATTAAGACATAGTGGGTCAAATGTTAGTCTGACCAGTTTTTTTACAAATCCTAGTTGTTTAGGGAGGTGGGGAGCAGAGATGGGTGATTTAAAAGAGACAGGAAATAAAAAGTAAGGAGTCTTTGTAGAAAGTAAGAGAGATAGTCACCACCAAGGTCTTCAGCGTTGCTCCTAGTTTTTCCACAGGAACTTGTCCAATCACCCTGGGGAATGGGAGAAAGCGAGGAAGCTTCACAGCAAGCAGGCTCTGGGGGGTTCTTTTCTCAGAGGTTTTTTTTCTCTTAGGGAATTCCTTGGTTCAAGGTTTCTTTTCTTTGGGAGTTCCTCTCCTCTTAAGTACTTAGTTTAGTGGGGACCTTTTATCCCTACTTTTCAGTTTCTTTTTTTTCTTCTTCTTTTCTCTCTGTTAGTGTGACATACCTGGCCTAACAGATAAGCCAGCAGGGAGTGATGCCTTCATTGCCATGCACAAGCATTATCGCTTTTTGCGATAATGAAGCTGCCTCCTGAAAAATACTGCTTGTCCCGCTTCTGCTTATCTTTACAATCATAAGCAGAAGTATTGTGGCACAGTGACACTCACCACTCACCCCCCTAGATAATTTGCAGTTGTCAGTTAGAGTCTTGTCACCAAAAAGGCTGCATGAGAGAGCTTTGAGCCAAGGAAAAAGAAAAGAGGGGTTCAGAAAACTGTGTTTCACAGTGTGTTGGTGTAGAGGCACTTAAGCTAAGCAGCTAGCCTTGTTGCCTTTTTGCCCTCTCCTTAATTCCTTTGAAGTATTTCCCTTGAGTTTCCCTGTTGCCTTCTCCTATTGCCTCAGTGGTCCTTGGATCATTATTACAAAATTTTAAGTGTGTTGAAGTGTTGCCAGCACATCTCAGGGCAGCAGGTCAAGGGCCTCCACTGTTGCTTTAATCTAGATGTGTCATCCCACATTTTACCATGGGCAGGCTTGCTATTACTCCACTCACCCTTCAAATCTAGTTTGAAGCCCTGCTAATAATCTGTGCTAGCTTTTTCCCAAGGACCCTTTTCCCCCTTTGAGAGAGGTAAAATGCAACAGGTGAGATTATTTTAGAGCAAGAACATATATTTACGGAATCTGTTTTTTTTTTACTTGAGCGGTTTGTCTCTCTTCACTGAAAACAGAGGTAGTCTGGGGAATATAAGCTAATACAAGGTTACTAGGTGTCTGCTCTAAGAAACTTAAGTTAGATGGTGTGAATATCCATCAACGTTTCACGTTTTTTGTTTGTTTGTTAAGGAAAACTATAATTTTCATTAAAATACTAGGCAACCAGCTTCAAGTAATCAAGCAGAAAATCTGGGAAAGCATAAACATATGGAAAGAACTGAGCACTAACTTTGTCATATTAACAAAGGAATCTAAGATAAATACTGATTATTTTTAAAATGTTATCTCCTTAAAAAAAAAAAAAAAGTGTAATTGATTAAAGATTAATAAACAAAAAAGTTCCTATTTCTAATAAATGTCTGATGTTTGTAGGTATATCTTGGAGCAACCAAGAACTTCTTCCAAGGATTTACTTAAGAATATATTTCAGGTCTTTTAATATATATTTGTCAATTCAGAAACTATTTATAAATTCATCACTAAAATGGAGAATTTAGGTTCAGACTCAATGGAAAGTTGTTGTAGAAATAGTTCTTGAGCTACATGAAGCTCTGAGAGGTTGATATTCTTTCTATACAGTTTCTGTGCCAAATAATTTTCTAGCTAATCAGCACCAGTTAAGGTAATCAGAATCACATACTGTCACAGTGTCATCTCTAGATCTATCTGTGTCCGTGATGGGGGGACAGCAGGCCCACAGGCCCACCAGCCCACTATTTTTGAATCTCGTTTCATCTAATGGTTTATCTTTTCTTTGTTTTTGTTGCATTTTACAGATGTGACCCAATCTTGCAAGATGAAAAAATGTTACACTCAATGATCTTTTGTTTATGAAAGGCATGTTGTCTAACATATTTTGTATCTAGTAGTTTTTTTCTGCACTTTTGAATTTAAAGATTTATTATGGGTTAACAGAAAAACATTCTTTTCCTATCCTGTCTGTTAGAAGATATCTAAGGATTCTGTTATGCAAGATCACAGGACCAAAATCCATGTTCCTATCCCAGTACAGAAGAAATCCTCATTAAAGTGAATAATTTATAATAAATTCCATTCCTCTGATACTCATTTTCTGGTTCATTTTAGGTCTGTTTTCTCTTATCTTCTTAAGACCACGACTGAAGGAACAAAACCCAGTGGCTCCCATAGGAGTGAAGGAAAGGATATTTAAAATCACATTCCTTTTGTCCAATAAAATATCAAGATTAAACACTTACGTTATTAACCAAGGAAAAAAAAAAAATCTCTGTGTGTTTAACTTCATAAACAGAAATGTACTTCTTTTTCATTTGTCTCTCAAACTTTTCTTGTGAGCATTTTCTTGACAATTGGATTCAAATTCAGTGAAAACTATTACTCACAAAGATGTACAAAATTTAGGACTTGAAATGCAGTGGTATTTTATCTGTACAATTATTCTAACATTGGATCTTAATTTTAGTTTGATTTTTATTTTAGTCCACATTTAATGGCAAAAAAAATAGACACACTGGGCTTCAAATTCCTGTTTGGTATAAGACAATTGTTGGAGTCACAGCAGGGACTAATTTGCCTCCCCTCAAACCTACAAAACCTATAAATGAGAAAAAGAGAATTTCACTCTAGTGAACTAACAGCTCCTGATAACTGAAAAAAAGAGAAGAGAAGAGAAGAGAAGAGAAGAGAAGAGAAGAGAAGAGAAGAGAAGAGAAGAGAAGAGAAGAGAAGAGAAGAGAAGAGAAGAGAAGAGAAGAGAAGAGAAGAGAAGAGAAGAGAAGAGAAGAGAAGAGAAGAGAAGAGAAGAGAAAGGAAAAGGAAAAGGAAAAGGAAAAGGAAAAGGAAAAGGAAAAGGAAAAGGAAAAGGAAAAGGAAAAGGAAAAGGAAAAGGAAAAGGAAAAGGAAAGGATATGTGATGAAGTCAGCTTTTCACCAGGAAACTGCTCAAGGCAATATTGCCTTGTATGAGGTGTCAGTCACTCTTTCAGAGCTATCAACATCATTCACCTTTTCAAATTTAAAACTTTTTCTCCTTTTAACCTACTTTAATCTCCTCTTAGAAAGAATATAACTGGGTTTTACAGCAATGTGGTATGTTGGAAAGGCCTATTGAAAAAGAATTATCAACATTTCATATGATAGGGCCTTTGTGTTTTACTCTTAGAAAACTCAGAAAAGGAGAAAGAACTGAAACTGATCTGACCAAAAAGAACCTGAGCAGAACACCCAAGAAGAGGAAAGCCAGCACATGTCAGAAGATTTAAAATGCAGTTAGGGAACATGTGTACATTGAGCTGTCAGGAGGACTGGCTATGGTTGATATGTATTACTTATCTTGATTATTCACAGGAAGCACTTAGCAATTTTCTTGTCTCTCTCTTTTTAAGTATGGGCTGCTGTGTGAACTCACAGTGCATGTTCCCAGACGACATGTAAGTTTGGTCAAATAGATACTAAATATATATGAGGGTTGATCACAGGAATGTTAAGAACACATTTCCTATGTATAAATCACATCTGGTGCACAACCTTATCTGCCACACTCTACTTTTAAAACCATGAACAGAAGGTAAAGTTTGTGAAAGACAGTATGACATCGCAGTAATGAGTTTGCCAACAGAAACTTTTCTTTATGCTTCAGTTATTTTGGCATTTCTGTGTGATTCCTAAACAACAATGAAAGGTTATAGCAATTCAGCATCAATAAAGAAATTCAAACATATCTTACTTAAAGGATAAAGATGTTACAGGGAAATATGAAAGTAAAAAAATCACAAATCAAACAAGAAACTGGAAGAAAACTGAAGTCTCTGAGTAATACTCAGAGATACTTTTCTAGTAGAAACAGTAGAAGCAAAATGCTAAGTTTTAAGGTGATATAATAAAAGATAAAATAAAATGAAAATAAATAAATAAATAAATAAATAAATAAAAGGATTTGCAGTGACACATGCATCATCCAAGAGGCCTATGACTAGCAACATATCCATACTCTTCCATCTTGCTGTCACTACTGCAGTCTCATGAAGTACCTTTTAAGTAACCCAGTTGTGCTCACACTGTACTGCAAGAGGTGCTACAAGGACGCTGCACATTTAACTAGCCAGTTTTATCACTGATCCTATGATGAAATTGTTTAAGTGATGTAATTTGTCTCACTTGTAAAGTTGTACATCTATTTATTGTTCTGTCAGCTTTTAATTATTTCCCTTAGCATAGATAGCTCCTTATGAAGTACTACAACTTGGAGAAAAATGAGAAGGAAAAGTAGATTTATTGTAATGGCATTATACATTAGAAGATCCAGGTAAGCCCATTTGCTCTTTGCAATAAAGAATTAAGGAACTTTTGTGAGAGTTTAGAAATTCTATGCTGTGAAAAGCAACAATTGGAGGCTTTAATGTGGTCATTAAACTAATGCTATTCAACTCTAACTCTGAACTTAATTTTGAACAACAACAACAAAAACCCCTAAAACCCCTATTAAAATACTTTGCCATCAAGTTCATGCTTTTTTGACTTTTTGTTACATTTCTAAGTGTCTAAGCCTTACTGCAAAAAGTGACAACACTTTAAGAAATAGTGAGATAGGTGTAATCATTCTTACTGTTCCTGAAAGCCTCTTCCACAAATATGCTCCAGTTTTAGTTATTTTGAACTACCTCATGTACTGAGTGCCCAGTTACATGGAAGATTGCTGAATAATTTGAAATTAGTCATATTTTCATTTTTCTGTTATTCTAACAATCTTCACTTTATACTAGATACATAATAGCTCTTTTGATCTTCCTATTTGGTATAAATTAATGTTCAAAATAAAGATATAGAATTATTTTCCTAACCTCTCTCCCTATGCTGGAGGCTAGTGGACTCAGTAGCAAAGTACTTATGCCTTTGGATGGATGGATTTGCCAAAATGATATACATTACACTGAATAAAAATGAAACCATTCAAAATGACTACAAAAATAATCATATTTAATGTCTTGATTTAAAATGCAGCATTTTTTATTAATAGGATGCCAACATATATTTATATAAAAATAAATACACAGAGATAAGAATGTGTTTTTATATTATAGAGAGAGAGAGACAAAGAGGAAAAGAGTAGGAGATCACAGCAGTGTGATTCTTTTGAAATCGAAGTGTTCTTATTATTACACCAGCTATGAGTTTGGCCAAAGGTGAGATTTTTAGTGAGCTGGCATGAGAAAGATCTAAATGGTGAAGCAGAATACATCATACAAGTTATAATGTGAACAATGTTTCCAGTAAGGGTATCTGGGTAATAGCTCACATTCTATTTCTAAAAACAAAATTCACATTACAGCATCAACTGATGGGACTAGTGTATGGAAAAAAAAAAAAAAAAAAAAGTTGCAAAGAACTCTGCCTGAGAAGCATAAGGATGTTTAAATTAAAAATGAAAAGGAAAAAAAAAAAAAGGAGAAAGAAAAATTTTATTTAAGTAATGGCAGATCGTTGAATTTCTCAGCTAGAGGACTTGTGATTCCACAGTAGATGTTTGTGTTTTGGGAAGTGAAAACACAGCCCATTTCGATATATTTTTTTTAAAAGTTCCAAATATTTTTATATAATAGTCCTTTAAAAATGAGTGAAACACCATGTGTTAAATGTTGCTTCACCTCCCACAATAGATATAACAAATCATTGCAGACAGAACCAGTATAAATGCTTATTGTAATTAACCACACTTTATATTATAGAATATTTTTGGTCATTATCAATTTTATATTTGACATGAAAGTTTTTTTGATATGCATGCATCTCCATGAGGGTGGAGGTGAGTGGTATGCTTCCTTTTTTGTTGTTGTTGTTAACTTGCAAATCAATAAAACTGGTCTAAACTGTTGTTTACATCACTTGCTCCAAAATATTCTTGATAATTTAATAGGTGCTTTAGAATATCTAATTATTAAAATTTATCAGTGAACTAAATGGTAACTGTATGCTCAAATTTTATTCATGTAAGTGGTATGCAACATCGACACCACCATCTCAGCAGCAGATTTTTCCACTGTCATTCCATTTTCCTTATATTATTCTTAGCAATTTTCACATCCTTCAAAAATTTAACAAGGCATTCTATTACTTTCTGATATCTGCTTGTAAAAGATGATAGAAAATTGTATAGTTGTACTTGAAACATATTGTTAAATTATAGATTAAAAGTTCCTAAAATGTAAACAAATAGAATCCAGGCAAATTTAAGGCAAAACTAATGGTATAATAAATGTACATCAGAAAGAATAGAAAGAGATAACTTCTTTATCAAGAAACAAAAATGAAAAAAAAAAGTCTGTTTTCTATCATAATTTTTTGTAATGTGTTAAGGATATTTTAACGTAGTATGTGATTTTCTCTAGCAGTTAAAAGAAAAAAAATATTTTTATCAAAATTTAATTTCATCAATGTAGTAGCACTTCAGAAATATGCTACTTAGAAAACCTGCGATTACTATGAAATCCTTATTTTCAATAGGTGAATAAGATGTATTGATAACATAAACACTAACTTTCTTATATACAAAAATCTATGTTTATAATAGAATACATTGGTAAAGACTTCAGATATATTGAGGAACTGTGTCGGGGACCTAAAGACCCCTGAGCGAAGAACGATCCTGTGATGGAACTAAGAATTCTGACAGTTTTAAAGGAAGTGATATCTGAGGCTACAGCCGTTTATCTTGTTTTGTTGGGAGCTGACCTTGCTAGTTTGTCTTGTTTTGCAAGAACTTGTTTTGCAGGCAAGTGTTCCACTTAGATTCTGTATCACATGTTGTCCATGTGGGTACAGAGTGCAAGTGGAAAAAACCCTGCAGACCCTGGGGAGAATAAAAGCAGGAGAGTGCAGTGGAAGAGAGAGGAAAAGTGCATTTCAAAGCAGGAGACGCCCTGCTGACACTCCCTGTTCAATCCACCACCAGCATGTTCCTTCTCCCTCTCCTCTGCGTTTCGTCCATCTCTCAAGGGTCAGTCAGTAATGCTGCGCTTGTTAGGGAGTTTCTGCTTGCAGCTTTCTAGGGTTATCTAGTATCTAAGTAGAGGCCTGTGTGTGTGTTAAATAAAACAACCTTCTGTGCTGCCTTGAATGCATGCTTGCTTGTCTCTGCTCCTGAGACATCCTGTCTCTCAGATCTAAATGTACCCTGAAACAGGAACATACCCAAAATAAGTATTTTATTTAAGGCACATTATTTAAAGAGGTCATCAGTAAAAACAAAAGTAAAATTACATGTATATGCATAACTCCTTCTGAATTGTATGTTTTACTTAAAATACTATAGAAAAGATGCAGAATGGCTAAGACTTCATGGCTACAAGGTCACACTGCTAGCTGATGGCCAATCTGTTGTCCATCAGCACAACCAAGTCCTTCTCTGAAAAGCTGCTTCTCAGCAGGTCAGCCCCTAACCTGTACTGATGAATGTGGTTATTCCTCCACAGGTGCAGGAATTTACACTTGCTCTTGCTGAACCTTATTTAGCTCCTCTCTGCTCAGCTCTCCAACCTGTCCAGGTCTTGCTGAATGGCAGCACAGCCTTCTGGTGTGTCAGTGTGAGAATCCTTCTTTGTTTTTCTGTCTCAAAGCTTGCTTCCTGAGGTGTTTCTTGTGATAAGACTGTAACTGATTTATTGAGAAGGCAAGTGATGGGTACTACTGTGTGAAAATCAGCATCTAGTTGTGGACATTTGAAAGCACCTTCCTCCAGAGCTGTTTGCCTCTGGAAGAGAGTGCTCAGGAGTGTTTACTGGTGGAAAATCTGGCTGTGACTAAATAGCTCCAGCTTGGTATGGGGAAAACTGGGAAATGATACCATTGTGTCCTGTGAGACAGGATGCAGATGGGCATCCCTGCTCCCTCTTATCTTATCCTTATGTCAGATAAGGAGCTGTCACTCCAAAGAAAGCTGACTTGACCACTTTGACTTATAAATACGTTTGTACTACCATCGAAAAGTCGTCGTCATCGTCGTCATCAACGGAACAACAATGCCTGACGACCCACCACTACTGAAGATCAATGACTGAGCTACGAACCACGCTGGATCCATGGTGGTGACTATCTCCCTCTTGCTTCCTATAAAGACTCCTTGCTTTCATTTCCTATCTTTCCTATCGCCCGCCTTCCCTTCCCCATCACCCTAATTCGTAATAGTGTCCGTCCTCCTCTTTCCCATCTCCCTGACTAAGATTTGTAATAAACTGGTCGGACCAACATTTGAACCGTTGTTTCTTAATCTCACGTCGGGTATACATACATTAAAAGAACTCATCTCCCTCCTATAAATTGGAGCGAGACAGTCAGTCACACCTCTCATCTTTGTTTCATCAGCAAACTTACTGAGGATGCCCTTTATCCCTTCATCCAGGTCACTGGTGAAGGTGTTAAGCAAGACCAGAACCAGTTATCAACCTTGAGGAACACCACTAGCTACAGGCCTCCAACTAGACTCTGCTGCTGATCACAAACCTCTGATCTCTGTTGTTCAGCTAGTTCTCAATCCACCTCATGTCTATTCATCTAACTCACGCTTCCTAAACTTACCTATGAGGACATTAGCCTTGCTGAAGGTAAAGTAGACAACATCCACTGCTCACCCATCATCTGCCTAGCTAGTCATAACATTGTAGAAAGCAACCAGATTGGTGAATACCTATGAACTTCTCTGCAGTAAAGTTTTAAATACATGAGGACAGTATGAATCAATTGAACTGGGTATATCCTTTTACAGCATCTTCAAATTTCTCTTTATACCTAAGGTATATGTCATAAAATGATTTCTTTTCCTGAAAGACATTATTATTATCATTATTATTATCATTATTATTATTATTATTATTAAATCTCTGTAAATATATTTATTTTTTTATGTCAGGTAACCATTACCTGCTGTACACTTCTGAGATATTTTAAACCAAACTTATTTAAGACCGAATGAAATATATAAACCTCCTGCATATCTGAAAGACAAGTAATGGATACTATTTCTTTAGATTAGAAGGGAAAATATGTGCCACTGTTCTCTGTGTTCCTAAAATCTTGAATCTAATTTCTTCTTGTGTGCAATTACTTAAAAATATTTTGGCTACCATCATGAATACTCAGAGGAGATCTGGACTGTTTTTAAACTGTTCCAAGTGTCAGTGAGAATCCTGGATCAAAGTTGACCAAAATAATCTGCCCTCAGAAGTTAGACTAAGAGGAAGACTAAGAAGTTAGCTAAGAGGAACAAGAAAGAAATATGTTGACTTTTCCCTGAGTTCCTCTTATAATCACAATACTTTATTTGAACAGGTGTATGCAGATTTTTTTTTCTTCCCTCTTATTCATCATTGCCTTCCCTCCTGACCCCCACACTACCATTTGTCTTGAACTTCTTTCTTGTCCTCTAATGAATTCAGATCAGATGAAAAATCACCCCATTTTTTTTCCTGTGACTAACTTAAAGGAAGGTGGTCCTTCAGTGAAATGCTGCAGTAATAGATTATACAGTAATGAAGTAATAATCTCTAAAATAATTTGTATCTACTTTTAAATAGCCTGGTCTGAAAACACTTAAGTAGAATCTAAAAAAAAGTAGATATTCTTATGTTCATGGTATGAATTTAGGCAATGGCAAATGGTGACTAATAACACATATCAAAAGAAATATCAACATTCATCAGGCAAACATAGCTTCTTAGGAAAATGTATTTTGAAATCCATTACTTCTCTGGTGGGCTGTACTTTGTATTTCAGTATTTATATATAAAAAAAAAAATCAAACAAACAAGCAAACAACAACAATAAAAACCCAAAACTCCACATATAAGGAAACATATCAGTAGATTCCTTATATATTTCAGTATGAAATTTAAATATAAAATCTAGCGTGCAAAAATTTATATTTAGGACTTATTTGTTTGTTATTTCTTTCCTGTCAAATATTCAGGGAGCTATGATCATAAGTAATTCACAAGAAATATTTCAGTTTTAAAGCAATGTTTTTACATTTTCTAAATAATCCATTAAGTGATATCTATTTCATAGAGACACCAAAAATATTTTAAACTCATAAGCTATATTTCAGCATAGATATAGCTTGGACATAAAACATCCTATTTAATGGAAGATGTGAGATTTAGAGGGTTCATCAATAATGTATCGTCATTCAATAAATAAAATATATACATATTCATTCGTCTTATTTCTTTCCTATGAAATACTTTGTGATAAATCATTTGTGAAGCATTTAAACATTGTGAAATTTCTCAAAATAGTTTTAGTACAATGCAAGTAAACCATTCCCTCCTTTACCAAATTTTGTATCAGATTTTTTCAAGGTCTTTTGAGCAAAAAGTCTGCAATTTTATATCTGATAATAGTAAATGATGCAGTTTTCATAACTCAACTGTTATTTCAGTTGCTCTTTAGTTGTGACTAAGGTCCACTTTGAAGTGACTCTATCAAAAAAATTACAGTGTAGGACTATGAGTGCAAAGAACATACATAGATTGTTGCCAACTTCAAGCAACATTAGGAAAATAACAGTGTTTTTCAAAAAGAGTCTTTTAAAGTACGGCTGAATTTCTAAGAGGAATACATGAGTGTCATACTCCTTAAGGACTTTCCCCCAACTCAGAGACTCAGGTGTAAGTTAATTGTATTTCTTTTGTGCAGCTTAAGCCTATAAAGTCAAGGTGTTCTATTTTTTTTGTTGTTTAAATTAAACATCATACTCATAAATGTAAATTTGGGGTTTATTTTTAGGAGGAAATTTTTCAAAATTAAGTTTAGGAATATAATTTTCCTTTATTCTACTTAATGTACCTAGCATTTCAGAGAATCATAGAATCAAAGAATCATTTGAGTTGGAAAGGACTTTTAGAGGTCATCTGGTCCAACTCCCTACAATATACAGGGACATCTATAGCTAGATCAGGTTGCTCAGGGTGCTGTCCAACCTAACCTTGAATGTCTCCAGGAATAGGGCATCCACCATTCACTGATTCATTTTGGTCGTTCGTAATATTTAGTAACTTGCCATCCTAAATTATCTCTGTAATGATTATGGAAAACTCAAAGAATAAACTAATGATTGATAACTGAGAGGAAAAAGTGTCAACATAATTCTGATTGGACTAATAAAAGCAACGCATCTGTAACAAAAGAAAGGATCAAACTGTCACCTAAGGGACTGTGATTCCCTCTGTTTTTTTTTTGGATAATTTGCACTGAACAGTGGAAAATATAGTGATTTACTCCTTGTCTCTGTTTCTCCACTATGAAAGTAAACACTATAAAACACTGTCTCATCAAAATTGCCTGCTATGATGGACAGCAATTTATATAACAAATCATTTGAGAACTACAACTCTATTACAAAAGCCAATAGGATCATGATACTACAGAAACTCAGAGTCTGATCTTATTGTGGCAACAGGACTTCAGGCAGTACATTAAATACTATCATTAAGAACCAATATATTATATGATCCAGATACAAATCTTTCAAAACACTGAAATTCATTTTTTTTAATTATTGTTTTGTTATTTTCTTCTATGAATAACAAACCATACGACAAAAATTTATAGGTACTAGAATGTTTTATAACTGCTAATAGCATGGCACTCTATCATACAGGAAAAAAAAGATTTTGTATGTTCTTTTCCAATTACACATTTGTGTAGCATCTTACAATTTTTCTTCATTTAAACTGTACTGTTTAAAGATAACGTATGAGGTTGCATGATAAAAATCTTTTACATCAAGTGAACCACTTAATATGCTTATTAAAATAAGCAATTTTTTTATTATTATTGAGAAGGTTCACTCACTGTTCTAATTAGAAAGACTATGACTTTTTTTTTTTTTTTTTTGCCTATAATAAACAAAATTTAACCAGAAATTAACTTGTAAAACTTTAGGGCAATACTTTTTGTTCATTCTACATAAAACAATTCCATTAAAATTAGAATGAGAATATCAGCTGCTGAATCCTAATGTTTATTGTGAAGTGAAAGAGTGACATCTAAAAGGTATGTTATATATTCACTCTGTGTGCAAAATTGCCATAGATGTCAGGAGAAGAAAATAAATGTGTTTAGGATTTGCCCCAGTGGTACTGTAAGCTGGACTAATAATTCATTTAGAAACAATCCTAGGCCCATGAGCATCTGTGGAGTTAAGAAAAGGGCAAATTTCTTGTAACCTCAGGGGAAAAACTAACCCCCATATACAGTTTATGCAGATGCCTATATTTTTGTTCTTTCCCTAAGCACATTTACGCATTCACTTTAGTTCAAATGGCACATATTTGTGCCAGTGGGACATGAGTGGACTGATATATTCATGAAATTGCAGAAGTAGGACTGGGAAAGGAGCATTTTCCTCTACAAGCTAAGTGGCAAGTACCTAATATTTTCAAAGTTTATTAATATTTCCCAAATGATCGCACAAAATGCAGCTAATAAGAATTAATATCAGCCACAACAGAAATGACCTACAATTAAAACAGCCTTCTTTTTATTTCCTACATGATGGAGGTTTGTGGAACTTTTCATTGCTTAAGGATTAGGGGAAAAGTTATTTGTAAGAATTAACCATTAATTGCACAAGCAACTCCAAATTTTAGATGCAGACCTTGTTTACCAGTTTTAAACAAATGTTTGATCACCATCCAGGGCTCAAACAGACTGATATCTGTTGATGTTTCCCAGGACTGACCAGTAATCTAATAACTATATATTTGTAACGCTAGCCAAGTTTTCACTTTGAATTACAAGTAGTAAAAGAATTTTTACTTGTTTTTCACTTAGGGTGCTTAGTGTCATCAGTTTCCTACTACATGGAGAAGGTGATTTGAAAGAAAATATATTAAATGAGCATGGAATACAGTACTAAAATTGAGGGGATAATATAATTTAGTAGAGAAAAAAAAAATTAAGAAAATATTCAAGTCATACGTTGTGAAAGTTCATCTTCTGCATTTCAGAAATGTCCAAGGTCTCGATGGATAAAGCTATTCTCAAATATCATTACAGAGTTAAACGTTCTCATTTCCACTGAGATATCCAAATATATTACTTCTCTAGATCTCAAATCAGATGTTTGATCTGCCGGATTACATTTCTTCTTAAAAACAAAACAAAACAAAAAACTGACACCAGAGGAAATGGAAATTATTTGACGTCAAACATCACAATAAGGCGGAGTTTTACAGATGAAATAATTCACATGAAGTAGAATGAAACTGTGGTTGCAGGGTCTGTGGTAAAAACAACAAAATAGATACTTTGAACACTGATAAAATTCATTAACTTAAGAGGTAGGCTGCCTACAGCAAATATTTTGAGGCTTTTGTTATAATGCTAATGAAAGTTTAAAGAAGTTTACAAACTACGCCACATGACCAGATGTACTGGCATTGTATTTTAAGACTTACTGTTCTTGTTGAAACCTCACTGCATACTTTTCGCTTCTACAAAACCTCTATATGAAAGTGACATGCTCTTTAAAAATTTATTCTCTTCTTCAAGGATGGAAACAAATCTGAGTGACAGTTTCTCCAAGAGACATGTAGATAATTAATTCTCTGAAATATCCTCATGTCAGAAGAAACACCCTTCTTAGTGTCAGTACCTCTAACAGACATACAGTCTCCAATACAATTTTATAAAACCTGTTTTTAAACCTGTGCAACTTTCATTTGTGCACTTGCACAAATATGCTTGTTACATAGCTTCTGCAGTACAATGGTATTTTGATGGGAGAAGGTAATGTTTGCAACATATACTGAATGATGTTCGTTTAAGGAATTGCTCCAAAAAGCCATTTCATTCTTTTGCTTGTCTTCCACCAATACCTCTCAACATTGAAACATCTTATGAACAGGGAGCGATTCAAATGGAAGTTTCTATGTGACATTCTGCCTTTTTCACTTGCCTAAACATAAGTAAATTATTAGCCTCTCTAAATAAGAGTTTTTGGTTTGTTGTTCCCTCTTGTAATGCTTCAGCTTCTAAAGTGCGATATTTAAAAACTTTTCACTTCCTTTCATTGTTGTGTGGTGTTGAAGTCTTTAGAATCTAATCCTAAGTAGATTTTTACCTGTTTGAAGAAGTATACTGATGAATAAATGTAGGTATTCATGTGCCTGGGAATAAATGAAATGCTACTTTTACCAGAGGAGTTTGAAACATGTTATGATCTGTATATCAATTCAGATACAGATGGACAATTCAAGACGCTCAAAGTTTAATCTTACTGCAGAAAAGTTCATTGTATATAAGTTTATGTCCATAGAATATGCAATCGTTTGTCAGAAAAAGAAAAAAAAAGAACTTCCACATTCTATTGTTATATGCAAATGAAAACTATTCAAACCCTGACAACTCTGAACAGCACCTTTTTCACAACTAAATCATAATGGTTTCTCATGACTGTATGCTGAAACTTTGAAGTCATGTCATATCAGTATACTTGGAAGATCATTCCAGTTTCAATTCATAACTATGTAGATCTGGAAGCACATTTGTCCAAAAATAGCAAAAATTGTATAATGGTGCGAAGCTTGCATAGGGGCTATATTTGTAAGTGAAACTGTGGCTAAAAAGGATTTAGAGAGTGTAAATGTCAGAAAGGAGTATTCAACAGTCCGCATCCATTTCCTGCTTTTCAAATGAGCATTTAATTTCCTTATCTTAGAGTATATCTGTATTTTTCATTCTCTTTTTCAATATTCCAAAACTGAGAAATATTCAACACATCAAAGATTATTTAAGTCTTTGTTTGGAGGGGATGGGGTAGTATAAGCATATTAGTAGCATTTGATAAGCACTTTTTTTT
>JACDJE010000546.1:161351-175444 GCA_016647715.1 Pavo muticus | reverse complement strand
GTGTGTGTGTGTGTGTGTGTGTGTATGCTTAGTTCTTCATGTTAAAACTTTTAGTTTGTTTCTTTTTCATGCTTGTTGTTACCTTTTATTCTTATGAGAACTATATATACTGAAACTGAGGAAAGCTCAAGTGAATGTAACATTTGCGTTAGCGTATTAAAGAGAAGAAATGCATTGATTTCAGAAGTAGATTAATTCCTCTTGAAAATGAGTGTTTTGTTAAACATGAAGCTGCATGAAATACATTATCAACTCTATTATGACAAATATACATGTATAAAAGAATGCCTACCTGATCTATAAAGTTCATCACAGAAGTTATAATATTAACAATATTAATATAATATTAACAGTGGTAGCCATCACTTTCCAAGTATTCAACACATTATGTCCCTTGACCTGCCTATAATTCCTCTTAATTAATAAAGCTAG
This sequence comes from Pavo muticus, assembly GCA_016647715.1. Taxonomy (NCBI): domain Eukaryota; kingdom Metazoa; phylum Chordata; class Aves; order Galliformes; family Phasianidae; genus Pavo; species Pavo muticus. The sequence continues at coordinate 175,012 of JACDJE010000546.1, read as the reverse complement.
TTATAATTTTAATAGCAGTAGCTTTTCAGTAGCCTTCAATAGGAAAGTCAAATAATATATACTAAACATAGGTAGTCCTCTCTGAGAAGCTCAAAATCAAAAGTTTGTTGGACACTGGTGTTCAGAAATAGCTTGAAGAGTCTGGTTTTAATTGGTTGTATATATTAACATCATTGATAGTTTGATAATATAAAGGAAGAAGAAATGACTGGGACAATATAATCTACTGTGATGTTGCAATAATACTATCACACGTTCACATAAATGTTTTCAATTTTCTGCATTAAAAATGTTCTACTGATTTTTCCTTTTCCTCAAACAAAGAGAGAAAAAATGTGGGGAAGATAAAGAATAGACCAAAGTACTAGCATTGTTGTTATTTATAAAGTTTAATAAAAATACATGTATTTGAAAAGACACACCATTTTACATGGAAGATTGCAGTCTTTAGGCTTACTCTTCTCAGTGAAAATAAATAAATAAATAAAATGAAGAAAAAACAAAATCCAGAATACTTTAGTGTCTTTTGGACAATGTGATTGCTGTTTCAAATTCATTCAGCTTTCACGGTGTGAAAGCATTAAGATGTAACTTGTATTGATTGTCATCCCAGTTCTAGGCCTAATCAGAACAGAGAAAAAGGCAAGACACAAAGAAAAATGCAGCCTGTACCCCCATTAACTCATTTAAACTAGTACAAAATAGTCATTGTTTTGTTTGTTTATATGTTTCCTTGTTACTGTTTTCAGTGCTAGATTGCAAGAGTTCATTAAGTCACAATGCAGTTGTATTCCCAGCAACCCAAAAAATAGGGATTTAATATTTATTATTTTTCTTTACAATTCCAATTATATATATTAATGAAACCATCAGATTAGTTACAAATATTGAAAGTGAGTCTGTTGAAATTTACTGACAGGTTCACAAATTATGATATTTTGAATAGCCTTCTAAAATTGTAAAATCACATACAAAATGGCAACATTTAAAAATAATATTGCTTAAAATTAAGTGTTTCATTGGCCATTTGTTGCTATGGCACTTAAAGAGATATAGCAAAGTATGATTATTACAGCCACTTTGGAGGGGTGGGGCTGCATAACTATAAATTTAAAAATAGTAATAACAAGTAACAATTATTTTCATTGTTTTTAAATAGCTTAATTTTTAACTGAATTAAGTAGTCATTTTCCATTTGAAGATTCAAACCTGGTCAGATTTTGCTTAAAAAAATATTAGTATATTAGGGAAATTTTGTCTATCAATTCTTATATTTGCATCTCAATCAATAAAAATGAGATTTTGTTCCCATAATGAATTACTGTAAGAAAGACACTGGCTGGACAATACTGTATAAATATAACTTTAATACTCAGAATTCACTCTCATATACATTTGGAGTTTTTAAATATTTCTGTATTCTATGTATAAACAACTCTAACACTTATGCATACCTGATCACATGTGGATTGTGTGAGTTTTTCAGTCACTGACATTTTTTGTGGTTCTTATTTTATTGTATTGGATGTCTGTGATGGGACATCCTTAAACAACTTAAGTAGAATGGTTACAGGCTTTCTACTGTGAAAATATAGTAAGATACTAGTAGTAAAGGAATATCATTGTAGTTACATACTGGGCTTGATCTTGGTTCTTGTGATTTTCTTTTCTATTCCGGTAGCTTTAAAGCTTTATTAAAGTTGCTTTAGAGGGAAGAAGAACAAACCACAATACATGGGGACTCAGACCTACCTTACATTTCTTTTCTTTTTGTCCCCAGTGGTATATTCAGTTTTCATAGTGGCTTATCTTTAACAAAGATTCTTCTAATCTTTTATTGCTTTTAGTCTTTGGCTACACCAGTCTCACAGATACAGCTTCAAAGTGCTGCAAGTGAAATGAATTAAATCCAGATCTTCCAAGACATACTTAAGAAGTTAACTCCAAAATGAGTGAAAGGATGGAAAACACAGTAAAAAAGGAATCTGTAGCTGCTTAGTACCTTCAGTTTAAGTATCAGTTTTAACCTTTGCTTTCCTAATGCTCAATCTCTGAATTTGAAACTTCATTTTTCAGGGGAAGAAAACAATTCTCTCCAATTGGAAAGAACAGATTTCAATTTCAAGATAACGTAAATTAAAAGATAAAATAACACCATTACTGTGTGTATTTTTAAAATACTAGGGTTATTTTTATTTCTTTTTTATTTTATTTTTATAACTAACATGTCAGTACAGAAGAAAAAGTGTAGTTATGATATGTGCAAATGAAGATCCACTGAAAATGAAATAATAACAACAATAATTCAATCTGTGTTAAAAAGTCTGAACTGGTTGTGATCTACAGCATATGGAACACACTACTATGTAACAGCAGTCACTGGGCTTAGTGAAATAGGTTCAATCTTTTCTTGTTTTCTAACTTCACTAAAAACCTCTGTCTTACTTTTCAATACCTTTATCTCCCCCCCCAAAAAACTAAGCATGTGAATTTGGGCTACATAAAAGTAGCTATATGTAGTCCAATTATTATCTAATTAGTCATTATAAGACATTCTCGAGGATTGATACAGTACACTGTAATGATATTCTGTTTGCTATTCTTATAGTCTTATTTCAGGATGTTCTTGAGGATTACCTGATGAATGGTCTCTGGAATTTTAAGATGAATACATTAAATATATAATATAGAATAAATGAAAATGTATCTTACTAAGATCATAACTTGTGATCTAAAGCTTAATGAACTCAGTAAGAAATAATATTTATATATTTTGTATCAGGCTTGCTTAGTTTTCATCCACATTCTATTAGTGATTAGACTACTGTTTTTTGCCAGTTTTCTTTTTTTCTTTTCTTTTAACCAGATAAAAGGATCGTTTTTCTTATGTGATTTATATTTCTAATCTTTGAATTGTGGTAATCATTCTTCAATCTAAATGCTAAAGTCATCCTCTTGCCTTCTCTACTTTGCCTTAGAAAAACTGTACCATACTAAAACATTTCTAATAACAAGTACCATGGTTTAAAAAGAAGTCTGAATTGACTTAACCTAATTAACAAGGCTGAAGATTCTCTCACTCCATTACTTTTCATGAAACTACTTGAGTTCATCTGTTTATTAAAAATGGACCTTTCTTGACTCTTAATAAATCTAAAATGAAATTATTTAAGTAGAAGTGAAGCATTATGGAAGAAGTGAAATTTGTCAAGCCATAAAAATTTCTATAAAGAAGTACATGTCAATGCAGCTGAAAATTAAAGCACTTTTGTTACATTATTTATAAGTACCCTACATCCAAGAAAGTGACCTAGCTAGTATCTAGTGGGTTAAAATTAGGGATGATGAAAAATGGTAGAACTTCATTCTGGAAATGTTTTAAACTCTAATGTTAAAATTTTAATTTAAAATTGAATTTATTTTTAATTGCATATCGTTTCTTTCATCTCAATATGTAAAAAATATAGATAAGATATATATATATTTAAGAATGATCTTAAAACCAGGAAATTTGATGGGATATTTTGAAAGTTTGATTTAAAGACAGATGCACTGGGATTTGAACAGTCACTGTCTAATTGAAAGAGCCCTATACTTGATATTGTTTAGCTCATGGCTGTTTACAGTCATGTTATATGCTGCTTTTGATGGCTGTCATCTGTATGGACATCCCAACTCTCTGAAAATCTGCCAGTTGCAGCAGCAAAGCTGAAAATGAGTTATTTGCTTCTCTATAGGTAAGGAAGACCTATATAGGTATGTAGGAAGACCTACATAAGGTATGTATGACAGTGTGTATTCCATGTTTATTGTTTTGTCAAATAGACAAACCCAACGATTGTGGAAAAGAAGAAAAACTGCATCATTTTTACTAGATTTGGAACTTACTAAATGGTGTGGTAAGACTTTAGCCAAATTATAATACTTATTTGGTATGATAATCTCAATGCCTATGTGGCCTTAAGATTAAATATGCTTTGGAACAACTTTCTCTTCTCTCTCATCATTGTCATTCTTCATTTCAAAGACTTAATCTCTGATAACAGTTTTTCAACTTACAGAAAGTCATGAAAATTGAGACATATGCCATAGTGAAAGAAAAAACAAAAAACTAAAACACAAAGAAAAAAGCAAATAAAAAACAATCAAGAAAATGAGCAAACTGAAAACAAAACAAAACAAACAAACAACAACAACAACAAAACACTGTCGTGGTTTAACCTGTCTGATGGCCTAGCACCACAGTCATTCGCTTACTCCCAACTTCTCAGCGGGATGGGGGACAGAGTCAAGAAAAACCAAGTAGAACTCATGGGTTGAGATAACACTATTTACTGAGATAGATAGAGAAAAGAAAAAAGATAATAACTTAGGCATATATATATAGAGAGAGAGATAAATCTACATAACAAATGATGCACAAGCAATTGCTCACCACCCCTGACTGATGCTCAGCTAGCCCCCCAGGCAGAGGAAGAGAGCAAGATGAACTCCCACCCCCATCAAAACTCGTTCCACATGATGTCATATGGTATGGAATATTCCTTTGGCCAGTTTAAGTCAGATGTCCCAGTTAACGTTCCAACTCAGCTCCCTGGGCACTTCATTGCAAATGGCCTTGGCTTTGTACAACACTGCTTAGTACTAACTATAACTATCGGTTTGTTATCAACATTGTTTTTCTCCTAGACCAAAAACATAGCATCATACTAGACACTCTGAAGAAAGCAATTCCATCCCAGCTGAAACTAATAGGCCCACCAACTTCATTTTTCAGCTATCAGAATGAAAAGCAGTAAAAAAAATGAAAGTCTCTTGAACAGAGGCAAATGGAGCATGACAGTTCTAATTATAAAAAAACAGGGAGAGTTCTGGGAAGGTCACAATACCAACCTGAGTTGGGATGGGCACTGGAAAAGAAAAAAGGAAAAATCAATCATAAATAAATTTCCCAAATGTTCATGTCAACAGCAGGTAAATGGTCACTGGATCATCAGTTTCCCAGTCCTATGTGCAGCCTTCCTCGCAAATAAGATGGGCTAAGCAACACTTCATTGGGGCTTTCTCCTAGCATATCTATGAACAGATCAAACACACAAAAATCCACCTACCACCAAAATTTAGTGAGGCATCCATTTCAGTAATTTGAATATGAGTATTGCCCTAATATTTTCAGACACTGTAAAAGACTATGCCAGTCTAATTACATCAAAAGAGAAATCTCTGTGTCCATTTTCTTCACAGGCACCACAGGACACTCTTTAGGAGTACTCCTTGAAAACAAAACATTTGCTTCCACATCTTGAAGTTTCTTGCACAAGATTTTGTACTGTGCTTGTCCGTGTATTAATCTGTTTCACAGATAGACACAGTAATGTAATTTAAACTTTAGGTTGAAACACAGTGGCAGTAGCTGTTTTCCAGTAAATGTCACAGTATTAGTAAATTCTTCAGTTCCTTGAACGTTTCATAGTTCAGACTACATATTTGTTGAGGAACTGTGATACGTCTCAGTTTACATCTATTCAGCACAGAATTGTGGGTTGAGCTGAACTACAGTGTTATGTTTCTGTCATCTACAACCTCCTAATTAAAATATATACACTGGGGAAACTTATCCTTTATGTGAGAAGAGTTCCATGAAGCATGTTCTGATCACTCATTGTAACACAATAATGGTTCTTTATCTTGGCATATTAACAGCTGGGTGTAGTTAAGGTACAAATACATCGTGCTCAATTATACAAGACATTTTAGAAGAACCTATGGCACCCTTTGTATCGTTCTGTCTAGCTGAGCTTTCTATGTAGCTAGCCTTTGACACCTAAGAAGAAAACTTTTCTGCAGGTCATTTTCTATGCTTCTATTTATACATCACAAGCTGCAACAGCAATGCTGCTTTGTGGCAACAGACTTTTAGGTAACACAGGCATGCTTCAGTCCTTTAATATAAATTAGAGAGCATGAAGTGAAATTTAGTACTGATTTCAGCACAATGAAATAAGAACAAATTAATCATCCGCTAAACTAAGCTCTTGTAGTGTACACAGTTTCTGTGCTATCTTTGTCATTAGCATGCGAAGCATTACACATTTCAAATTTACTAAATTTAACCTTGTAATAGGGTTTTAGGATTGCTAGCTTTTTATCTCAGTTTATGTTAAGAGACCATGCTGTGTAAAAGGAACACTATTCCAGAAGTTTCTGAGAATGTTCAGAGGAGTTAGTATTTTTGAGATCCCAGTAAGGAATGCACTGATATTCAAAACTAACTAACTTACTGAATTAAGGATGGAAATTATTGAAAAATGAGAGCAATCTTAAATTCCTTTTGATGTCGGAATCCCAACTGTTGAACATCAGATGTGTCACTCATGATTGCGGATCATGACATGCTGCTCAGATCTCCCATGGTTTGCAAGGCTCATCAGCTATGAGTTTTCAAGTACTTCTATAGTTTCTTTCTTACTCTACAGATTCACCAATCACTGATAGCAGTCAAGTCAGGAACATAGACTTATCTTTGAAGAAACACTTAGACTATATACTCCAACACACTTAGATCAATAAAATTATTCAATGAGTTCATATAATGTTTTCTTTGAACAAGACAGCACATTCTACATATAATTATGACTGAAAGACATGAAATACATGCATACTGATCAACCATTCATGCATTAGGTATACACTGATTAATTGCTCCATTTTAATTAAGTCATCCCATGGAATTGAGTGCATCCTCAGAAAGTCTGCTGACGAGACCAAGCTGAGTGCTGCAGTTGACACAGTAGGAGAGGATGCCAGGAGATCTGGACAGGTTCTAAAAGTGGGACCATGAAAACCAAATGAGATTCAAGAAGGCCAAGTGCAAGGTGTTGCACAGGGGTCAGGGCAGTCGCAGATAAGAGTACAGACTGAGAGAAATGCTCCTTCAGAGCAGTCTTGCAGAAAAGGACTTGGGGGTCCTGGTGGACAAGAAGATGGACATGAGACAGCAGCATATGCTTGCAATCTGGAAGGCCACTGTGTCCTGGGCTATGTCAAAAGCGGTGTGGCCAGTAGGGCAAGGGAAGTGATTGCTCCCATCTACTCTGCCCTTGTGAGACCCCATCTGGAGTACTGTGTCCAGGCCATGGGCCCCCAGCACAAGAAAGACATGAGGCTGCTGGAGTGAGTCATGAGAAAGTATGCAAGATTATAAGAGGGCTGGATCACCTGTCTTATGAAGAGAGGCTGAGGGAGCTGGGCTTGTTCAGCCTGGAGAAGGCTCGGGGGAATCTGCACTACAGCCTTGAAGTGCTTAAAGGGAGCTTATAAGCAGGAAGGAGTCTGACTTTTAGGTGGTCTGACAATGACAGGACAGTGGGGAACAGTTTTAAACTAAGAGAGGAGATTTAGTTTAGATATTAAGAGGAGCTCTTGGAGAGGGTACAGAGGAGGGCCACACAGATGATCAGTGGGCTGGAGCATCTCTCCTGTGAAGAAAGGCGGGCTTGTTCAGCTTGGAGAAGAGAAGAGAGCGGAGAGACCTCAACGTGGCCTTCCGGTACTTAAAGGGATCTTATAAGCTGGAGAGGAAGTGACTTTTTACATGGTCTGATAGTGATAGGACAAGGCGGAATGGCTTTAAACTAAAAGAGCACAGATTTAGGTTAGATGTTAAGATAAATTTTTTTACTCAGATGGTGGTGAGGAACTGGAAGAGGTTGCCCAGAGAAGTTGTGGATTCTCCATCTCTGGAGGCATTCAAGGCCATACTGAATGGGGACACGGGCAGCCAGATCTAAGGCTGGTAACCCTGTTCACATCAGGAAGGTTGGAGCTCAATGATCTTTAAGGTCCTTTCCAACCCCAGCCACACTATGATTCTGATATACTGATCGTACAGACCAGTCTCATGGTATTTATATATAGAGACATACACCTGCCATAGCTGCTTGGTAAGTGGTCACAGACTATTCAAAGTGCTCCTGTACTCATGAGAAGGAATCAAGTGTGTGGATAACAGACACCTTGTACCATAATGTGGTTGTACTATTAAAATTGAAATGATTTTAAAAGCAAACAAACACTTTGTAGAATAAAGCATCATTGTATGAAATTTAAAAGCGAGTACTTCTGTAGCAAAGGTTGAAGGTGACATTTTGTCTTGAATATACATCAGTATAGAGAGCACTACATAGGATCAAGCTAACTGTCCCTTAGACAGAGAATAGCGCTCAACTGAGGAACAGGCTGTTGTTTTAGGGACTGAGACTAGCCAGTCATAGAATCATAGAATCAGAATGGCCTGGGTTGAAAAGGACCATAATGATCATCCACTTTCAAACTCCCTGCCAAGGGGGCAGGGTCACCAACCACTACACCAGGCTGCCTAGAGCTACATCCAACTAGGCTTTGAATGCCTCCAGGGATGGGGCATCCACAACCTCCTTGGGCAACCTGTTGCAGTGCATCACCACCCTCTGTGTGAAAAACTTCCTCCTAATATCTAACCTAAACCTTCCCTGTCTTAGTTTAAAACCATTTCCCCTTGTCCACCCTCATAAACAGTTGTTCCCCCTCCTGTTTTTACACTCCTTTCAAATATTGGAAGGCCACAATGAGGTCTCCCTGGAGCCTTCTCTTCTCCAAGCTAAACAAATCCAATTCCCTCAACCTTTCTTCATAGGAGAGGTGCTCCAGCCCTCTGATCATCTTAGTGGCCCTCCTCTGGACCCGTTCCAAGAGCTCTGTGTCTTTCTTGTGCTAGGGCCCCAGGCCTGGACACAGTACTCCAGATGGGGCCTCAGAAGAGTAGAGGGGGACAATCACCTCCCTTTCCCAGCTGACTACTTCTCTTTTAATGCAGCCCAGAACATAGCTGGCCTTCCGGGCAGCAAGCACATATTGCTGGCTCATGTCTAGTCCCTTCTCTTTTTCTTTGTATCTGAACTATTACTTCTGCATTTCTACTTTTATTTTGGGGTGGTGCTAGGGAGGGGTGTTTGCTAAGTTTACCGTTTCTGACTGCTTTAACCATCAATAACATAGCATAGCACAACATAACATAACTGGATTCTATATGCTTAGAAGACAAAAAAAAAACTCTCTTACATTTGGTTTTGTCTACTTTCGGAACAAGAAATATATTGTAATATATAATAAAGCCCTGTAATAAAACCTCTATTTTTATGTACAAACTGTGAATCCAAGAAAGTGTAGATCATGAATTAGAAAGATAGCCAACACATGACTTTTTCTATAAAGACACGTGAATTATCTAGATAAAATTATGTAATTGATTTTTTTTTAATATAGTTAAAGAGTAATTTTGAAAGGTTGAACAAGAAACAAGGATATTACATAAGATTCCACAAGCATATGCTTTGCTTTCTACTCAAGAAGTGACATAACTTTTGAAGCTCATTGAAGACAAGTGTAAAATAGGTGAAGATAAATCAAATTCACAAATAAGATTTAGAATAGTTGACTAGAAAGAGCATTAAAGAAGTAGTAAGTAGAAGTAATATTTATTAAAGACTGAAGGCATTCATATGGTGTTGTTGCAGAATAAACAAGTTTCCTTTTAAAGGATAGATCACATGAGATAACTATTGTCAGGATTGGCTCAAGAGAAGAGAAAATAGGATGTGAAAGCCCAAGTAGGCCATCACTCAAAGAAACTGAGCTCTGCCTCCTGGACAGTTTTATTAGTCCCCTGACAACAACAGTTACAAAAGATGTAATATTTACAGAATATTTTGTCTTTTAAATGCATACAAACATAAGAGAAGAGGTTCTTTTTGATATACGTATACCCGACGGTGACATTAAGACACAGTGGGTCAAATGTTAGCCCAACCAGTTTATTACAAATCCTAGTTGCTTTGGGATATGGGGAAGGGAAGATGGGCAATAGAGAAGAGATAGGAAATAAAAAGCAAGGAGTCTTCATAGAAAGCAAGAGAGAGATAGTCACCACCATGGGTCCAGCGAGGTTCTTAGCAGGTCCGCTGTTCTCAGGAACTCGTCACTGCAGGAGATGGGAGGAAGCCAGGAAGCTTTGCAGCAAGCAGGCCCCGGGGGAAGGAGGGGAGGGAATGTTCTTCCAAAGAGCTTTTCCCCTCAGGGAATTAATTCTCTGTCAAAGGTTTCTTTGGGAGTTCTTCTCCAAAGTCCTTAGTTTAGTGAGGGCCTTTTTATCCCCCATTTCTCTGGGTTTTTTTTTTCTTCTTTTCTCTCTGTTAGTGTGACATACCTGGCCCAACAGATAAGCCAGCTGGGAGTGGTGCCTTCGTTGCCATGCACAAGCATTATCGCCTTTTGCAGGGGTCAGCTCCTTCAAGCCGCACCCCCAAAAAAGACTGCTTGTCCTGCTTCTGCTTATCTTTACAATTATGAGCAGAGGTACTTTGGCACAGTGACACCCGCCACTCGCCCCCCTGGATAATTTGCAGTTGTCAGTTACAGTCTTATCACTAGAAAGGCCTCACTAAGAAAGCTTGGAGACAAAAAAGGAAAACAGTTGTGTCTTTCACATAATTACATAACAAATGTGATTATTATCTGTTTCTCTACAGTAAGGATACATGAAGTCATACTGAACGTTACAGAAGATAGAGAAATAATGTTTTAGCTTGTACTCTGATGGTGTCATGTGAATGTTATGAAAAGTGCTTCTGTCAATAATGTCAGAATTACTTCCCATGCTACTTGTTCCTCTGAGGAAATTCATATGCAAATACATTGGAAACAAGGGGTTCACTGAACTCCTTCAGAATGCTTTTATCAAGCATCTGCTCAACAAGGATCCTTGTTTATATCATTTGTGTCACCTTATATTTTTTTCTTATATATATATATATTTTCTTACTTTTTCATTTTATTTTTACCCTAATGTCTGACCATTTCTCACAGTACTAAAACACGGTCATCAACTTGTGCATTACCTTTTCTGAGTTCAGGAAGATCTTATGTTGTTAGCATAGCTATGAAATTAGGATAGACATTTGTCCCTGTATCTAACCTTCAACTTAACTGATATCAAAGATTTTCAGCAGATATTAGACAAATCTTTCTGAGTAATAGTTGCACAATAAACCAAGCTAAGAAAAGGGGTTTGTGGATTTGGTTTCACAAAGAATATTTCAAGTGTTTACAAATGTGTATTTAAGAATACTCATCTTACTTTCAAATAGAAAGTCATTTAATGCCCACATTTCCATGGTTAGAAAATAGAAGATGCAGTGTTTCACATGTAAAAAACTATTTTTGGTTATTTAATTAGCAAGTACTGCATTTCTCAATAAATCTTTTTTGTTGTTGTTGTTGTTTCCTTCAATTTCTTCAAAATCGGACCACAGACATTTTTTTCCTGGAATTATACAGACAGAATTGATATCACTTTGAGTGAACACTGTCATCTTGAAAATACATGCAAACAAAACAACATATGAAGAGAAAAATCTCTGCTTACTAGATATATGCAGGATACAAAGAGGATGCACATTAGAAAGCATTGAAATAATAGGGAAGCAATCTGTAAGAAACACAGATGGCATGCCTTGTTCAGATCACCTTGTTAACCATGTAGGCCATAATTTAATTATCAGAACAGATGTGCCTACTGTACATAGCGTAACCCATTTCCCTTCTTTCCATTAATATTGTCAAGCGGACAGATAAATAAAAGATACAGTGCTTTCTAGCACTGATAGAACTAGAAAAAATTATAACTTACTGAAGTAGAGTCAATTTATTCAAGGTATGAAAGTACTCAGAATAGTTAAATTGAGTTATAGTGAACACTGTACTCTTCTGTGATATGATATGTTAGGTGGGCTGGGCAAGCTGGTAGAGAAACATTTACTTAGAATTGCTTGTATGCTGTAGCAAACTACCTTCAAACTCTGCTCACTGTGGTGATGTAAAGCAGATGGCTCTAAGTTTTCCATTAAAACTGTTTTGACAGAAAACTGGTTTTCTGCAGAGTGATTCTTGTTTGTGTGAAAAATGTCAGCTTCCTTTGGAAAAAAACCTCATCATTTTTCCTATAAAAAAACAGCTCTCCAAACATGAGAAAACAGAACATTTTTCAGTAGAAATCCACAAGCTTGAACTGTGGGACTTACTGTTCAAAATGGTTTTTGTTCTTAGCATTCTCTTCAAGCCAGGTTTCCCAGATGGATTATATCTTCTGTGATGCAACAAAATTTCATCAAGTCTTCGATGACTGAAAAAGAAAAGGTTTTAGAATGCTGTGAAATAAAGAAGTTTGGTGAGGGACTTCACCCCATGGAAAATAAATATGGAAGAGATTTTTCAACAACAGGTTCCAAAGCTAGATTGAGCATATCTAGAGCAACATTTCTTTCTATTATTTTTACTCTTTGCTTTGTTCAAACACTCTTCTTTTCCTTTCCCATATGTCTAAACCNATAGAAGTGAGTTTTTCATCACATAGTAAAGGATTTCACTCTGGTCTTAAATGGGAGAAAATTCTCAGCTATGAAACATCATTTTTCAGCAGCATAGTCACCACCATTGTTTATGCATTTTCATCAGTGATGAACAAGAACTTGCAGTCCACTCTTGTAAAAATCTGTAGCACTGGAGGTGACCCACTGTTAACATTTGCACTTCTGAAACACACTACCCACTGACTCATTGAGCTCACATCCACTGTTTGGTCTCTGTATGCATTAAGCAAGTGCTGTGGAATGTCAGTGGCCACATTTTTTCTGCATGGAGGAATTCAGTGACACCTTTGCTTCATACACATTTCCATGTCAGGCACCATTTTGTCAGACTGCTCCTCTGCTGCCTGTGTTGTCACATGGCAACAAAATTTAATGGAATATTTGTGGGAAGGTATAATCTATACTGCCATACCAGCAAAATCTATTTTTTTTTATGTTCATTATGGGCCAACATAATAACAAAGGAGTCATTACTTTTGGAGCAACTCTCGTACATTACTTCAGTCTTTTTTTTTCCCCTAAAAACCAGTGCTAAAACACATATAAATTAATAAATGTCACAATGTATTTGAACTGTGATGGTTTTCTGATTTTTGTTCAGACTCCACATCATTGCATCATGGAGTGTACTGGGAGTTAAAGAGTTATTGCTACAGTTCCATGGATTGTCAATTCTCCCAGTCTCTTGGTCTCACAAGAGTGAACTACAGCTCCCAGAAGTCTTCATTATTCTATTTTCATTTTCCGTTCAGAAGGAAGGGTAAAACTGACTGGGAGTAACAATACTGTCTCTCTTTTTTCTGCCCACTTTGCTGTGTGTGCTCCCTGGCCATCTCACCTACAGCATTAGAGTAAGGCCTTTGGTTTTGGACTCTCAATTAGCTCTCTCTCACAGTTAATTTAATTTATTATCTCCAATTCCAATTATATTGTATTATATTGTATTATCTCTCATTTCGCTACCATATTTAGTAAATTAGTTGTTTCCCTTAGCTCCTTGAGATTTTTTGTTTGTTTGTTTCTCATCTAGGTCCATCTCCCTACTTTTTTCCTTCTCCCCTTCCCCTTTTCCCGGGGTTTGGGACTATGGGCCCCTTTGTCCCCTGATATGGAACAAGGCTGAAACAGGCCAAACTGTGATATGAACACTGAATATTTGTAAAAACTCTTCAATTCCTTTTTTTTTTTTTTTTTTTT
>JACDJE010000546.1:140816-159518 GCA_016647715.1 Pavo muticus | reverse complement strand
AAAAAAAAAATCATCTGTTATATCTCATCAATTTTTCTTTTTATTTGCTTGATTTCTAATAATATTACTTTTTTTTTTTAACATAAATATGATTCATGGATAGATGAAAAGTAGGATTTACAAAATCGTATATATTCTGCTTCCATTCCATAATTTCAAGCCTCACTCCAAAGACTTTTATGCTTTTTTTAATCTTTCTTCTTCTATTCTCAAGAACCTTTTTGCACTGTAGGAGTCAGCACATTTAATACCTGAACCAGAGAAAACTAAACAAAAATTTTTCTTTGTAAATTAAATTTAAAAAGAGGAAATCTATTTCCAGCTAGCATACTTTTAAGTTAGTTAGTTAAGTGTCTTGTTAAGAAAAGATGAGCAAAAGCATTATCTCTTAGCTAATAAATCTAGTCAAAGACACTTCCCTTTATTTTGATCTTTTTTCTTATTTTTGTGACAGTACCAATCAGAATTTAAAGAAAAAGAAATGTACAAGCAGTGATCTGTTCTTCTGTTTAATGCAATTTTGATCAATCTCAGGAAAAAAAAAACAGAATAGAAAGAGTCTCAGAGACTGTATGAGCAGCAAAAACAAGATCCCCAAGTGGCAAAATTCTTGCAACAAACTACTGCAATGATGGGCCCTGAAAGTTTGTCTGTTTTTTAAAGTAAGAAAAATAATTAGGACTCGTTTGTCTTTCCTCTGATAGACACAGCTTGATAAACATTTCCATCATTACACTTGTGCTGTTTTCTCCAGCTCAAATTTACATATGTGATCAATCTCTTATTTTGACCAATTGAAAAAGAGTATGATGCAAAAAGACATGCCAGACAGATAAGTAAACTCATGTTAAATTAAGGATGGAATCTCAGTTACCATGCAACAATTTTTCTTGCTAAGCTGCATTATACAAAAAATGTAAAATGTTCCTATTCCAATTCTCCCTTCTTTTATTTGTTATGAATCTTTATATATAAATCAGCATTCTGTGATCAGTGATATTCTTTGCTTCATGGGCAGTAATAAAACTGGTTGCTCACTACTGATAACAAAGTTTTGTCCTAAATTTCCATTATGCCAGCTATCCTCACAGACTTCTGCAGACTGTATTTCAGATTGAAAGCAGAAAGATGGTAGTCTAATTGCTGAGTTACAACAATAGTTCCTTTTGTCTCATGCATAAGACTGAGATCAAAGTGTACATTCAATTCAGTTATTTCAAAGAAAAGAGAATAAAAGAAATTTTTAAATAAAAAGAAACTAAGCACATTGTAAATCCTCAAAAGCCCAATTGAGTCAAAAAGGATTGTCTTGTCGTGTGGATAAATATCCATGTTTGCTTGTTACTTTGTTTTTAAAAATAAAAGTTTCTATAATTCTGCATTAGCAAATTGTGTGAAAGTTTCCCAAGTTACAATTACTGAATTTAGTTATTATCAGTATATGGTTTATGTCTCTCAATACCTGCTTTTTTTTCCCATCAGTGTGTCTCCGATACTCTGACCAGAAATCATCTCTTCACAAACTGTGAGAAGATACAGTGGCTTGTGTCTTATTTTGCTTCTCAGCATGGCAGTCAAAAATGCATTCTACTTATATATTTATTTTTTTTTAAAGTGAAGGATTGGAAAAATAATTCCTCTGTGACAAGGATCAGTGACATTTTCTGAAAATCAAATATAACTTTCATTTCTTATCCATCTAGCAGTAAGCAATACCTCTTCATTTGATGAAATCACAGCCTTTCCTAAACAATATCATAATTTTTTACATGTTAGATATTAACTTCTATCACAAGAAATTCCAGTCATGAGACAATATTAAGACTTTTTTGGTATTTCTTTATGACTTCAGTATATTAAAATACACATTTAATATTTTTTCACCTCCTATTTCACTAGAAATATTTGACAAAATCACATTATGTTTGAAATCTTATTTCAATTAGATTTTAGTAGTACTAAATAAACATCTGAATTATGTTTGTGCTTCAAATATAATGAAGGTGCCAACATGGCTCCTCATTTATATGGCTTTTGTACAGAAGTTCATAAATGCTGATATTTGTTAACCAAAATAAGAGCATGTCTGACTCTCTAAAACTGCTCTGGAGTGTATTTTATTGTTCTTTCTCTATATTTAACTTTTATGTATATTTCATTCATCCTTTCACTCATTTTTTTTTATGCTATTGGTTTTGCTGGGTTTTTTTATTATTTATTGAGAAATATTAATATTAATTCTAGTAAAGATAACAAAAAGTTACATTAGATTTACTTAATAATTAAAATATAGGACATACAGACCTGATGGAATTTTTCATGAATTAACATTGTATGTATGAATTACATTAGAGAACTAAAAGAGGGGCATACTAAAAATGAAAAATATAAATATGAACACTAGCATTATGATCGAGAAGTGTGTAGAGAGTACTGAATTACCAAACTTAGAAACAAAAGGTATTACAGCACTCTTCACTGTCAGGAACAGCTTGTAAAACATTTCTTATTTTGTCCTACTTCTGTCAGATTTTGATTCAGCTGTATTATCTCCTTATACCATATTCTTTCAAAACAAATTCATACACTGAAGAATAAATAGAAAAAATCATTGTCAACATTATTTTTTTCCTGTGGTTCCTGATACCTACAAAGAATAAAGTTGTTTGAATTTTGAAAGGAAAGAGTGAGATGAAAATACAATCAATAAACTAAAAACGTGATATAACTGGCAGATACATCTGTTTAGATAGTAAAATATGCTTCCATCTCTTCAAGAATCCCAGAATTCATTTTGTACAAGTCCAACTTGAAAAGAAAATCAAATGTTGATTGTCTGACAAATTATTATTATTATATGTTTTTTGTTGCAATATGATTTCTTACAGCTTACTTTTCTTTATATCAGCATACTCCATTTTATTAGACTTCACCACCTTTAGAACCAGCCAAGAACCAGAGGAATGGACAGAGTTTAGTGATTTCTAGTTAAAATTTAATTTTAAGTTGTCTAATTAGTGAACTAACATGATTTGGGGTTAATTTATAGCTTATTGAGAGTTATAATGAATTATCTGAAAATAAAAGCACATGTATAACACATGTATGCATATATGCATTTGATTCTGAAGATTCTTTCCAGATGAGAGGAGCATTTTAAAATTAGCTAACCAATGTGAGAAGCTATTCTTAGCATTTTCTTAATATCTCAGTGGTAATATTAGGAGCATAATAATCACAGAATCACAGAATGGCCTGGGTTGGAAGGGACCTCAAGGATCATGAATCTCCAACCTCCCTGCCACAGACAGGGGCTTGTATATATATGTATACAGTAAAACTTTCTCCAACTCCTGTGCCTGTCTAAGAGGTTACATAAATGTTAAACATTGTAGAAATGAAGACTGGAATGAAAACTGCAGAATAAACATTGAAAATGTCTTATGGAAAGGAATTAGCAGGAAAGCAATAAAATCCATCCTTCACTAAGATTTGTTCAACTTAAAACCATCAGATTTCATTTTTGTCTTAGGAAATCTTGAAAATAGAAAATTATTATCTGAGACAAATGCTTGGAAAGAGAATATATCTTAATTTTCACTAATACTACTCCTCTAATATTTTGAAAAGGAGAAATGCAGCTTTTTTAGTTTAGTATTTTACAAATGACTCAAATAGAAAAGTAATCAGAAAACTCCTACATGACCTATGACTTAAGATATTTTTAGAACTCAGTAAGAAGTTGTTCAGTACAATGACAATATTCTAAACATTTACTAAAGCTTGGAATCAAATATTTTTTTCTTTCACTACTTTTTTTCCACCTTCTTTCCTAATGTCCTTATAGAGCAACAAATGTGATCACTGTGACATTTCAATATAAAAATATTCTATATATTTTTGACATCCTATGGTTCTTCTGGGCTTAAAGTGTTTCCAATAGCAACTTGAAATATGGTACAATTAATTTGTTTGGGTTGTCTCTTTTTCTCAGTTGGTAAATCTAACTTCTGTTCAAACTGATTAGTTCTACAGTATCATGGAATCAGAAGTGCAAATAATCACATTAAGACCTTGAATCTACTGCAAGATTAGTATATAAACAGCATAGAATTTCAAATTTTTAGTATTTTTACATATTTCCCCCCCTACTTTAATGAAAAATTGTGGAGCAAGTAATCTTTGTGTTTTGAAATGAACATAAAGTATCAAGAGCTTCCAGCTTGAAAGCAAAATGGCTAACGTTAATGTATCGTGGAATCACAACATCAGGTAGTTTGAAAAAAACCCTCAAGATTATTAAGTACAACCACTAACAAGACGTAATGAGTTTATCACTGAACCATATCCCTTACTGCCACATCCACACATCTCTTAAATACCTCCAGGGATAGGTCTTCACCACTTCCTTGAGGAGGCTATTACAACACTCAATAACCCCTTCCATGAAGAAATTCTTTCTAGTGACCAATCTAAACCTCCTGTGGTGCAGATTGAGACTACTACCTCTTGTTCTGTCATCTGTAACCTGAAAAAAGAGACTTACACCCTCCTTGCTGCCATTTCCTTTCAGGTAGTTGTAGAGGACCATGAGATTTCTCCTCAGCCTCCTCTATCCAGGCTTAACAGGCTCAATTCTCCCTGCCACTCCTCATAAATCTTGTTCTCTAGACCTTTCATCAGCTTCACTGTTCTTCTCTGCATGTACTTGAGCAATTGAATATCATTCTTGTAGTAAGCGGGCCCAAAACTCAGTACAGTGTGGTGTAGTCTCACCAGTGCAAAGGGACATTCCCTTCCCTAGCACTGCTGGACATACCATTTCTGATGCATGCCAAGATGCCCTTGGTCTTCTAGGCCACCTGGGCACACTGATAGCTCAGTATCATCTTGCTGTTGACCAGCAATCCAAGAGGTCCTTTTCTGCTGAGCAACTTTCCAGAGACTTCCACATCTATATTGCTATGTGAGGTTATGATCTGGGTGCAGCACCCAGCACTTAGTCTTCTCAAATATCATGTGATTGGACTCAGCTTG
Organism: Pavo muticus; assembly: GCA_016647715.1. NCBI lineage: Eukaryota > Metazoa > Chordata > Aves > Galliformes > Phasianidae > Pavo > Pavo muticus. The sequence continues at coordinate 154,481 of JACDJE010000546.1, read as the reverse complement.
ACCTAGCCAATCCAGATTCATAGAATCACAGAATCATAAAATGATTTGGATTGGAAGGGATGTCAAAGATCATGTAGTTCCAAGTTCCCTGTGGTGGGCAGGGCTGCCAACTACTAGATTAAGCTCTAGATCAGGATGCCCAGGGCTGCATCTAACCTGGCCTTGAACACTTCCAGGGACAAGGCATCCACAACTTCTCTGGGCAGTCTGTTCCAGCACCTCACCACTGTCTGAGTGGAAAATTTCCCCCTGACATTTAATCTAAACATTCCTTCCTTTAGTTTAAAAACATTTTTCCTGGTTCTACCACTGTCTTCCCATGTACAAAGTTGATTTCCTTCCTGTTTATAATCTCTATTCATATATGGAAAGCCTTCTCTTCTCCAGACTGAACAAATCCAGCTCCTTCAGATCGTCTTCACAAAAGAGCTGCTCCAGCCCTCTGATCATTTTTGAGGCCCTTTCCTCTGCAAAGCCTTCCTACCCTCAAACAGATCAACTACAGCTATGGCTGCAAAAAACCCCCACACGTTTCTGAGCACTAATTTGTTGGACAATTTTTTTTAATTATTTTTTATATTTTATATTGTTTTGCTTTATTGTCTTTTATTATGAAATATCTATAATTTATGTGAATGCTAAATACTTAATCCTCATCAAAAGAAATGCAATAATCTTCGTCAGAATGCACAAGGGCTGCTCTGCATTTAATGTTTCCCATTTTACTACTTTGGCCCACAGCATCAGAGGTAGATGTTGATGTTAAGGTCATGGAATCTTCCTGCCAATATTCCATTACATTTTGTTGCTGTGCAACAGATGGCAGCAGAGGGGCACTCTGACAGAACAGTGTCTGACGTGGAAGTGCATCTGAAACAAAGGTGTGTCACTGAATTCCTCCATGCAGAAAAAATTGCACCCATTGACATTCACAAATGTTTGCTGAACATTTATTGTGACCAAATAGTGGATGTAAGCACAGTGAGGCAGTGGATGGTGTGTAATAGCAGTGGTAACACTGATGGGAAAGAGAAGCCATGTTTTGGAGGGCCATGTAGATTTTTATGAGCAGATGTTCATCATCTTGTTCATCACCAGCAAAAATGCAAAGCTAGTGGTATTGACTGTGTTGAAAAAGAGTGTTTTGTAGCTGCTAATTTGCTCTATCAAATAGTTTTATTGTGCTCTTTGTATCTGTTTGTATCAGGAATTGGTCAGAAACCTGCAGGACCAAGTAAAAGATCTTATGGGACAGTTAGAAAAACAGTCCATAGTCTTCCTTCAACAAGCCCTTAGCGAACGGCTGGTAAATGAGAGGGAGATTAATGGTAGCTCCCCGGGGACTGACTTGTATCCAGGAGAAAGCCTGGAGGATGTGAGAGCCCAAAAAGACAAATCAAAAAACCCAGTGACCCTTCTCTGCCCTCTGATAGAAACTGAGTATGCATCTGAAGAGGGCAAAGGTGGGTACTCCGATGTTAGTATCAAGGAGGTCCCCTATTCTGCTACTGAGCTGGCCAAATTAAATAAAGATTTTTGTCACACCCCTAGGAAATCAGAGACAGAGTATATGTGGAAAGTGTCCCTGATGGGACACTCCATCAGATCCTGTTGACTGAAAAGGAATCAGGGTTAATGGGGACCTGGAATATTTTTCATCACTAGCAACCACTGTGCCCCGTGGTCCCTAACTCAAAGATCCACCTACTGGGACAATTACTCCCCAGGCAAAGCAGTGTTGATTGGTTTGTCCCACACTGGTCCTGTCCCTTTAGCCCTCAGAGAGCCTCTTAACAAATACATCTGGAAGGCTGAAGACAATCAGGAGAAAATGTACAACATTAACCATTTGGATTTCACCTATCTTTTGACCTGGGTTCCTTTGGGACCAGGAAGTTTTTTCTTTTGTTTTCCAGCTGTGCCTGCTCTAACCTTGGTTCCTCTAGTACAGGGAAGTTCTCTTTTGTTTTCTAGATGCTAACGAATGCTGATCCTGTTGCTGTGACTTGCAAGTTCCTTTCTTGCTCTGCTCCTTTCCCTGGGATCCCTGTGGCATCATCAGTGTCACTGTCACTGGCTCTTACTTATTACTTCAATGGGAAAGAACTAATACAAAAGACCACCAGTTAACTGTAGGTGTACTTGCCATAACTCAAAATAATATCTCCCTAGCAATTAATTGTAGAAGGTAAAGGAAGCACTTTACCCACTGAAATTTGAAAGATGATTTGAGATAATGCAAACAGATTTGAAAGAGAATTTCAATCTTGGTGAAATCTATTTAATTTTACTTATGAACCTGTTAATAACTATGCTACAGCTTTTGTCCTAACAATATCATATACCCAACCATTGCACTAGGACTGGATCACAATGGGGCTATACTCTACTCACTAGAACAGAGTATGGGCCCAACAAAATGGAAACAAATGGCAAACTGTTGATGTTGGTGCATGTGCTGAACGGGAACAACAAGAATTTGTTTGTGAGGGTAATACCATCAAAGCTCAAGACATTTGTCTTGACACTGAGCAAAATATTTGCCATTTTGAGATGTATCCCAGTGAGACCCTTGAAACAGTGCTTGTCTATATTGGAAGAGGATGTGTCTGTATGAGAACCTCTTGTAATTTTATACTCTTAGGTAATATTACTATATTATACAAGCAATTATTCAAATATTTGTGTTTGTAACTTTAATAACATTATGGGTTGTGAGTTTAATTATTCAGTTCCGGTTATGTCATATTTCTCTATGTCGTATAACTCTAATTACTGTTCACTGTGTTACAAAAGAGATATACTGCATTCTGGAAAGGGTGAAGAAGGATGGAGAACAACATTGTGGGAAAAATTTCTTGGATGGTCACCAACAGCAACAGGAATTTTTAACTCTGTGCTTCACCCAGTTGTGATCCTATTAATCCTAACATTGATATGCTTATTGCTTGTAATAATATATGTGAAATTCTGGTACATGCTAAAGCTGCTAACCTGACTTAAATTATCCAAGGAATCCGGAAGTTGGCTTAGGTACTAGATTACTTTTCCTGGCCTCTTGGCAATCCATGGGTAAGGCAAGTTCTGTTATGCACACTTGTGACACTCATGTTTTGACCTTGTTTGATCCATTGCTTTATGTGATTTATCTAAAGTACTGAGTTGTATAAATCAAATTCAGAATTTGTACATGTATCTCTCCCTTTTCTCCTCATTTCCCTCGTTGCTTTTCTCCTTAGTACCACCATGGGACAGTGTTATCAAGCTTTGAGCCACAGGATGGTGAAGAAGCTGGAACAGTTTTTGGCTCAAAGCTTGTTCAGCAGCACCCATTTGAGACATAACCTTCTCAACAACCTTTTGGGGTTAATGGTTACCATGGGCACAGCAGTAAGAGAAACTTACATGGCTGGGTGACCAGGAGAAACCTTTTCGTCTGTTGCTTCTTTTAGGCCTTGAAGCTGACTCATGGGGGTTATCTCAGAGGAGAGGACCACCATGCAGTCATGCATACCTAGCAGCCCACTGTGCGACAATCATGTGATCAACTGCTGGTTACCCCATGGGAGGGGGACATGCTGTTGCCCCTGACCCCTGGCAACTACCACGGCCCCTAACAAACAAAACATAAGTACCCCTGGCAACTAGTGTCACTCCTGGCGAACAAAACAAAAATGCTCCTGGCAACTAAAGCAAGCCCTGATGAACAAAACAGAAATATCCCTGGCAACCAACTGCTGTCTCTGGCAACCAAAACAATGCTATGAAGAAGATAAAAAACCTGAAGAGTTCCAAAGCGGAACGGGCACCCCCTACACTGAACTGCAGCTGTTCAACAAGACAGTCAACAAGACATCGTTGACTGACTTCCTGCCTCCCTAAGGACCAACGAGACATCGCAGAAGTGAAAAATCAAGATACAAACAAAAACAGTACTATGTGGGATAATAACATGCTTTAATATGATGTATGGTCCTGCTCCATATTTTTGGACAAGTTGGTCAGGTAAATTCAGAAAGGGAGCAAAAGCAGACTGCCTTGACTTTCACTGTTTCTATTTCTCTCTTACTCCTTACACTCTATGTGGAAGAAGCAAGACCGATACAATAAAAACAAAAAATATTGCACTCTAGTTATTAAGATAAATTCAGTGAAATAAAAAATTACATATTTTGTTACCAGTTTCTGAAAGTACTTTTCCTACTCTTCAGTTCCATAAGAGCAGAATCACACACTGCCTGTGGATCTTCTGCTGAGGGCCTGATGTCACTGCATGATCTAAGAATTGGATTTTGTCTGCTTTCAGCAGATGTTATGTTAAAGAAGGAGACATCGGAGATGTGACAAGGTGAAGTACAGTGTGTCCCACTTGTGTTGGGGCAGTCAGAGATATGTATATAGTCTGGGAGAAGAACTTGTGAGTAGCATGACCGAAAAGGACTTGGAGGTTCTGGGTGGATGAAAATATTGCCATGAGCAAAGTGTGCGTGTTTGCAGCCAAGAAGGCCAACTGTGTTCTGGGCTGCATCAAATGAGGAGTAGCCAATAGGCAAAGGGCACAGATTGTCTCCCTCTTCTCTGCTCTCTGCCTTCATGATGCCCCATCAGGAGTACTTTGTCCAGGTCTGGGGTCCCTAGCACAAGAAAGACATGGGGATGGTGGAGTGGGTCATGAGAAGGGCCCAAAGATGATCAGAAAAGCACCTCTCTTATGAAGAAAGGCTGAGGGAACTGGGCTTGTTCATCCTGGAGAAGACTCTGAGGAGTCCTCATTACAGCCTTACCGTACTCAAAGGGAGCTTATAAGCAGGAGGGAGACAGAATTTTGCATGGTCTGATAGTGACACGATAAGAGGGAAGGATTTAAAAGAGAGCAGATTTAGGTTAGATGTTAAGATGAATTTTTTTACTCAGAGAGTAGTGAGGTTGCCCAGAGAACTTGTGTGTGCTACATCCCTAGAGTTGTTCAAGGCCATGTTGGATGGGGCCCTGGATAGCCCTCCCACATTAGGAGGATTGGAACTCAATGATCTTTAAGATCACTTCCAACTCAAGCTTTTCTTTGACTCCATGATTCTATGATTGATTACTGTTTGTCCAGATTGCTTTTGATCACATTAAGCTTGATATTGAACCTCTGACATTTACACAAGTTTTCTTTTCGTGCTGACAGAAATGAAGCTTTGTACTAACCATCAAATGAAATTTTACTAAAAGGAAATAGGAAAAAAGAATAAAAGAAGGAAAGAAAAGAAAGGAAAAGAAATTGAACTGGTGGAACAGTGAAAATTGATCTTAGGAATTTATTAACATTTAATGAAAATTCCAGCTTCCTTGTGCAAAGTTAGGTTGGGCTAATAATTGCCTAGTACATACGTAATGCATGATTAATTGTACTTTTCTCATCTAAAATGCATTACAACACATAGAAAAACGAAGCCAATTGACAACTCCAAGATTATACTTACTTTAATGCACTCTTCAGCTTAAATTTAAAATGAGTCAGTAGTAGAATCCATAAGTCCTGTCTATGCTTACTTTTCAATGCAACATATATTTAAATGAGTGAAATTTCTTCTGAAGAAATTTGATCATGTGTAGATTAAAGCATAAGACATGTTAATCATGTTTCATGAAAAACTGTGTAAGCTAAAACTGACATAACTGTAAAGAACCATATACACTTCAGCCAAATTAGGTTTTGCTGTCAATCAAAGTCCAAGATAAATTAAGCTAGTGCAAACACCAGAGTCTACAACATGCTTTAAGCAAACTTGAGTTCACTGATTCGTTCTACAGCAAAAGCTGCAGGATTTCTTTCAACTTAGCTCACTAGAAAGGAAATTTTGATTATTTAACAATAGTTTTCCTCAGCCTTGCTGGAAGCTCAAGAATCCCAAGTCAGCTCACTGAAAGGTACTTTGAATATTTTACACTGAAAAAAAAAAAAGTTATAACCCACACCTAGAAGAAATCAACAGTTAATAAAAAATGCTGCTCAGTAGAATTGGGTTATTCCTTACTGATTCATTTTTGAGCCACTTGATGGAGAGTGAAAATTCAGTGACTCTGGAACTAGAGGTCATTTTCTGCCTCAAGAAGATCCTCATTAAGTTTCAATTATTTTGGCACTTTGTACAACAGTCTTTTAGTCTTCCTTACATTCCTAACACATGTAGGTGGCTAATGTTTCTTCACATATGTTTCACAGCGGGTTCTGAACTATTAGAGCACTTTCAACTAAAAGTTCTTTTCCAGTAGAGCATGTAAATGTGACCCCTGTTGGTTAATGTACCTACAGTACATGATAAGAATCACTGAATTAAGTACTGAATTGGAAGAGGTGAAGAGCAGAGGAAACTATTCTTATCAAATCACATTACAAACTACAACAGCAAAGGAAAAGCGAGTTGCACTGTAGGTGCAATTTCAATTAAATTATCTGCTTAGGAAACTAGTTAGGAAACTTGTTTTTTATTTTCCACGAAATCTTGAAATTTTACACCTTTTATTTTTCTGTTTTTCTGAACAGAGTATTTTAACAAAATAATTTTATTTTTTTTTTAATTAAAAAAAAAAATCTCTTGATTGGTGCAGGTGCTGAGAACCAGAGGCCAGCAACAGTAACAGGATGGATATGACTCCTCCCTGGCTGGAACTTGTCTGGGACTTGAGAGAGCCCGTTTGATTCGCTGCTATGGGACTCTGCCTGAGTCAACATAATGACTAGTTTTTCCATTATCTTAAACAATTAGGCTAGCCACCACTAGCCTGGGGAATTTTGTAGTCTCTTTCCTTCTGGACTGAACCTGAAAGATCAATGTGTTATTGTCAGACAACGTAATAGTTATTTCTGAAAAACGTGCAGGTGAAAAGTTCCTGGGATTCTATTACTTGCATTACACGTGAGGCTTAGTGATTGCTATATATAGGAAAGTGAAAACTTTAACTGCCTGTATACCCAACTAGCCTTTTGTAAGTTTGCCTATCTTTCCACGTTTTTTTTTTTTGGTTTTTTTTTTTTTTTTTACATTACTCCATGTTTTCTAGTACATTTGGTTCTCTTCTTACATGGCTTTGTAGAACAATGTAGAACAATGTTGATTGCAAAAGCAGATTTAACAGGATGCTTTGATAACTGTAAGAGGCTTCCGTTAAAAGTGTCTAATGTGAAATGCTAGAGTTATACATTAAAGCCATCTGCAAAGGAAGAAAGGAAAAAACAGCTAACAAACCAACCATTGCCACCATCAACAAAAAAAGAAGAATGAGATCTTAACACCATCAATTAAGTGACATCATAATGTTGTGGCTTAACTCGGCAGGAAGCTAAGAAACATACAACTGTTTCCTCATTTTCCCCTTTCCCAGTAGGATGGGGAGAGAATCAGGAATAAAACAAAGTAGAATTCGTGGTTTGAGATAAAAATTATTTGCCAGTGTAGAAAAATGAAGAAAAAGAAAGAATAATAGTTATGATATTAGTATAAATGTATATAAAACCAGTGATTTACGAGCAATTGCTCACCACGTGCCAACTGATGTCCAGCCAGTCCCCAAGCAGGGGCTGCTCCCATCTGATCAACTCTCCCCCATTTTCAAGTCTTTTTTAGCATGGTTTCATGTGGTATGGAATATCTCTTTGGGCAGTTTAGGTTAGCTGTCCTGATTCTCTTCCCTGAACTCCTTCTGCCCCCTCAGACCTCTCAGTGGCAGGACAGTACAAGAAGCTTAGAAACTGAAATGTCCTTGGCTCTGTACAGCACTCCTCAGCAACAACTAGAACATCAGCGTGTTATCAACACTGGTTTTCTCCTAAAGCCAAAATATAGCATCATACCAGACACTATGAAGGAAAAATCAACTCCATCTTGGCTGAAACCAGGACGCAGAACACAATGGAATGTAATGTGGTCATGTGAAGCATCCATATTGAAATAAAACAAAACAAACAAACAAAACCAAAGCAATAGCAAAAACACAACCAAGAAAACAAAAATGCAAACACTAGTAACAATTTTCATGATCAAAGGACCAGTACGCTACTTTCAGGCTGCTGCGCCATTCACTAGCTATTCTGTATGCATCTCCTTGTGAACAGAAAGCTTCCATGCTTTTTTTAGCCACATTTTAAATATTAGGGTACTGTAGTGAGGTCTTTGTCCTGGCTGAGATTTTTTTTTCTCCAGGATGGAAAAACCTAGCTCTTCCAGTTTTTTCATATGGCAGATACTTTGTCCCTCTTATAATCTTCATGATCCCTTGTCAATTGATCATGTCTTTTTGAGTTGTGATGATCATAACTGGACACGTTACTGCAGGTGTGATCGAACAAGCACAGTACAGAATGGGATGATCACATTTCTACCTCTGTTAATAAAGCCCTTGCGAATGTAGCCCAGGATCTGATTTCACAGAATCATAGAATCATTTTATATTCCAAGTTGCAAGGGACCCAAAAAGGATCATCAGTCAGCCTACTTTGTTACTATAGAGCGCTGATAACTCATATTCAGCTTGTTGTCGACCAGAATGCCCAGGTTCCTTTTAGCAGGGCTGCTCCTTAGCCATACAGATACTACTATCCTGTACTGAGCTCTTTGTTGTCCCAGCTGCAAGAAATTTCACTTATCTTTGTTCAGCTTCAGACAGTTCTTGTCAAGTCTGTCTGTAAGACGGTTCTCCATTCTGATGTGTTCACCTCACCAACCAGTTTAGAGTCCACCAGTTTAGTTTATTTCCATATCAACAGAAAATATTATATTTTTGTAGAAGATTACCAAGTTAGTCAGATATGAGTTTCCTTTGGTAAACCTGTTGCCTTTTTCCAAATCACCTGCTCCTTTTATCTTGCAGTAGTTTTCAGGAGAACTTGTTCAATTTCTTTCCCAGGGACTGAAGCAAGACTAATGGGCCTGTAATTTTCTGCATCCTTTTTTGGGCCCTTCTTGTGGATATATACGACATTTGTATTCGTCCTGCCATCAGGAGCATCCTCTGATATCTACTTCTCAAATACTACCTACAGGGGACTTGCACTTAATACCCTGGAGTGGATTCCATCTGGGCCAATAGATTTATTGTTATACAGTTGATCCCTTGTAAGAGGCCACAGTCAAGCCCTTCATCCATTTCTAGTGAGTTTGCTTTATTGTAGCTACACGTTCTTGTGATCTGAGTCCAGATTTACCCGTAAAGATAACAACAAAAAAAGGTATTACAGAATCACAGAGAGACTGAGAACGTCTGCCTAGCTAGCATTATTAGTAATTAGTTTCCCTGCCCTGCTCAGCAATGGGATAATGTATTCCCTGTGCTTCTCTTCCCTGCTCACACTTCTAAAAAATCTTTTCTTGCTGGTCATGACATCTATGGCCAGTTCCAGGCACAGTAGAACCTTTGCCTTCCTGAATCAATCTCTGTATGCCCTGCAAAGATCATCATAGTCCTCAGTGGGTATTTGGACATCTTTCCATAGGTGGTATGCTGCTTTGTATTTATTTATTTATATATTTATTTTATTTTGAGCACATCCAAAAGCTAACTGTTAAACTAGTGGATAGTTCCTTGATTTGCCTTCTTTTTTTCTCACTGCAAGGGATAGTCTGCTCTTCCACTTCCAGGAAGCTCTTCTTTAACTTCTACCACGTACAAGCTTGTTTGTCTTCAATTAATGCTTGCCAGCTGGGTTCTGAGTGTACTAAACTTGGTTATTCTAAAATCCAAAGTTGTCCTCTTACTTGTCTTCAATATGCTCAACCAAAATTTAAACTTCATGATGCTGTGATCATTGAATTCAGGATTACCATCTGCAGCCATTAGCATAGAATCATAGAACCACAGAATCATAAAGGTTGGAAAAGATGTCTAAGATAATCTAGTCCAACTGTCTACCTACCACCAGTACTGCCCAGTAAGCCGTATTCCTAAGTACAACACTTACCCTTACACTTAAACATCTCCAGGGACAGTGACTCAACCACTTCCCTGGGCAACCTGTCCAAATTCCTAATCACTTATTTGGAGAATAAATTCTTCCTAATGTCCAACTTGAACCTCTTCTGGCGCAACTATAGGAACTAGGACTAGGAAGCTATTCCTTCTTGTCCTATCACTAGTTACTTGAGAGAAGAGGCCAGCACCCACTTTGCCACAAACTCCATTCATGTAGCTGTAGAAAGCTAAAACATCTCCCCTGAGCCTCCTCTTCTCCAGACCAAACAGTCCTATTTCCCTCAGCCACTCACCACAAGGTTTGCGCTCCAGACTCCTCACCAGCTTCACTGCCCTTCCCTGGACATGCTCCAGGGCCTCAGCTAATCTTTCTTGTAGTGAGGGGTCCAAAACTGAACACAATAATCAGGGTACACCTCAGTACAACCAAGTACAAGGGGACAGTCACCTCGTGCTCCTGCTGGCTACACTCTTTCTGTTGCAAGTCAGGATGGCATTGGCGTCCTTGGCCATCTGGGCTCACAGCTGGCTCATGTTCAGCCCTTTATAATGTTTGCAATCTGAAGAACACAAGTCATTTCTTCATGTATCTCAGCTGGAGTTGCTTCTTAATGCAAACTAGTAGGTTCACTTAAAAATTCCAATAGATCCTTTTCCTTTTTACTAATACTAAATTTAAATGTGGAATTATACATAAAAGTTTGGATAGATTTTAACCTTAACCTNTTTTAATCATCTAATATAAATGCAAAATATTTTTCCACTGGTGCACTAATAGTAGAATAACATTTGAAATTAGTAACCTATTTAAACCTGAATTTAGAAGTATGAGAATTTCATGCTGTGTTAGCATTTCCTAGTCTCATAACACTATGCCTAACAACATGTTACTTTAGAAATGCTGGTCCCTGAACACTAATGTCTGCTAAAACTCACATGGAGTGGGGGAGGAATGGTTGATGTAAATTCATATTTCAAATGGATTAATATTAGGATTAGAAAAAAAGCTGATATTTCCTCTTCAATATTAAGAGCAAACACTGAAAAGAACATACAATGTAGAAATGAAAACATTCATTTACTATCAGTTTAAAGAAAGGCATTCTTTAAGAAACTAAAATGTTGCTAACTGTCATAGACAACTTAGAACAGCTTGGTGAGGACCGATAAAGTCAGGAGAAAGTACTTACACAGGGAAAGTCAGGAGAAAGTACTTACACAGGGATACAACAGAGCATAGTGTCTTCCAATATTGAGAAAAAGTATGTATTGATATAAATAGACAGAAATATATTTTTATGTTTATACTTTTTTTTCTGTTAGTTTTAAGGAGTTTGTCTAATAAAGAAATGAGTGGGAAAAGGCTGGTCGCTATACTAAAAAATTCAAATGCTATTGCGCATTGCAGATTTTCAAATAGATATTGATCATCATATATACATTTGAAAAGACCAGTATATAATTATCTTACATTAATTTGTCAGCCTGTTTAACAAGGATATCCTGTCCTGATTCTAAATAGGAACTAGTATTGTTTCTGTACTGAGGCTAAATTATACCTTGCCATGTTCAACAGTATCTACTGTTAATAGCAATAAGAAATCAGATGTAGAATGTTTTTGATGAACTACATTTCTAAGGCAGATGGCTGTTCTGGAAGTAATATCTCCTGTTTCACTGTTTTGGCCCACAGTGTCAGAGGTGGATGTTGGATGTGTGGCAGTAGAGATGGAATCTTCTCATCAATATTCTGTTACATTTTGTATTTGTGCAACAGGTGACAGGAGAGGGGCAGTCAGAAAAAATGGTGTCTGACATGAAAGTGCATATGAAGCAAAGGTGTGTTACTGAATTCCTCTCTGCAGAAAAAATTGACCCGTTGCCATTCACTGATGCTTGCTGACTATTCATGGAGACCAAACAGTTGATGTGAGCACAGTGAGGTGGTGGGTGGTGTGTTTGAGTAGTGGCAACAATGGATCAGTTCTATTAGTGCAGATTTTTATGAGAACAGCATGCAGGCTCTTGTACATTACTGTTGTAAAATGCATAGCTCGTGGTGGTGACCATGTGGAAAAACAGTGTTCTGTAGCTGCAGATTTTCTCTATCATATAGTGTTATTGTGCTCTTTGTATCTGCTGTTGCTTTCATGGAAATAAATTGGAGACATACTTTTGGAGCGACCTGCACACAATTTACCAAGTAATTAGTAAGTGCATTAACATTTATAAGTGCTTCAAAATATTTGAATTTTGTGAAGTGCTTAGTAAAAGCAGAGAGAAGAACAGCTAGATTTCAGTTATCTTTTCTCTTGCTGCCCCTAACATCCTGAACATGGGGCTTAAGTCTTCTAGATGATGACTGATGTTCTGAACATCAGTGTAGATCAAAAGCACAAACCCCACTAAGTTCTGATGAAGATTTTGGGTGACTAAGCATCCTAGTATAATTCATATTGCCGCACAATTCTATGCTGAGCCAGGATAATCTGGCTGGACAGAAGGAAGGAAAAAGAGACAGAGAGAGCAAAGCATACCTGAAATACATATCCCATCATCTCTATGGTAGAGGGAATGCTTTTTACAATAAAAATTCTTTGTTCTTTAAGACAAGTTTAGCAATTAGACTCTTTTAAGCTTTCATATACGTTTTTTTCTTCAAATATGTACGTTTTCTTAATGTATTATCCTCATGCTTTGACATCCTTCTCCACTGTAGCGTAAGCCATTTCTTCCTCTCAGTCTTCATGCTGTGAAGTACAAAAAGGCTGAAAAATGAGGTTGATTTACTTGTGGTTCTAATCTGCCATCACCCTATTGCTTAGGTCACCTCAGACTTGAAGCAAATTTATGAAGCAAAATAGGTCTGCATGGTAGCTGGCTGTATTACAATAATCACCCATTTCTAGTGCATTCAGATTTTATGACTTTTGGACATTGCCAGAAAGGTGCTGAGGATAGAGAATGAAGATGAAATTTTGTAAAACTATTGTGGGTCTGTGGTTGTAAAAGTAAGCTTTTTTTTTTTTTTCTTTTTTTGATGTGCGCATGCATGTTTGTACCACTATAGACATTTTGAATGAGGAACTTTTCTAATATTTCCTAATTTCTGTATAAAGGGAAATTTAATTAAAACAAAATATTCTGATTAAGGACTAATTGAGAACTTAGTTTAAACTTATAAGCTACAGTATATTTTAACCATGCTGTTTCTAGATTTTTACATCAAAAATATTTAACAGTATTTTAGTTGATCTTACTGCTTGCTTCAAAATCTGAGATCTTCCATAAATGTTTATTTTTCCAAAATGTTTTGATAATACTTTTCTCCTTGCTAGGGAAAGTCAGCTTACTCTTTGTTCTGTTGAAGTCATTCACTTTTTAGCCTATGGAAAGGAATGTATGAATTTATTAGCTATCATTAATGTAGAAATGATTATTGGAATGGAATTCAGCCACAGTTCACCTCCACGGCCCATGCAGGAATAATGCAGAACCTATAGTGAAAGCATATATTCTAAAGTAGATGATGGAGACTGTAAAAATATAACAGAATGTAACTTTCACAAATAATAATAGTGTTTTTATATATTTTCTTTCTCTTTAAAACTCCATATTACAGTGATTCAAGGGAGAACCAGTCTACAAAAAGAACAGGGCTTACTATTCCCCTTATTTTCAGAACATCTTACTTGAGTGGTTTAGAATTTC
>JACDJE010000546.1:108044-140761 GCA_016647715.1 Pavo muticus | reverse complement strand
CATCTATAAAGGATGTGTGCCTGAATCCACTGTTTGTTTCTACTTTTGTTTCTCACAAAAAGCTAGAAAATCAGGTTTTATCTAGGTTAGTGAAATATTTGTAAGAATACACAGAGTCATGAAAAGTCTGGAAAACAAAATCCAGGAGTTCATGTGTAAGAACAAAAGATAGGAAGCTTTGAAGCTTTGTCTCTTGTTCACTGTCACCAAAGACACAATTTCAAACACTCCACTCTGTGAGACATCATGTGGAAGAACTGCATTTCAGAGGATACTGCCTCTCCTATTTCACCCCAACTTCACTCTCTGTTCAGTCTTAAACATGTTAGTGATTTTTCCTTCCTTACTATATACTCTATTCCTTTGCCTTCCTTTGCTGTTATATTTTGATATAAATTTGAATATTTCCAAGAAAGTTTTTCTCCTCTCTTTAATTTACATATAAAAACAGATGTGGAAAAATAAAACACAACAAGGAATGGAAGAACAAAGTAAGAAAATGAGGTGGTGATATCACAAGAAGATATTGACAAAAACACCATAACACAAAGTGACAAGTACAAAAGAAATACTGACACCTGACATATAGGATTTGAGAAATAATGGAATTCTAATTAGAGATATCCAAAAGGAGGAAGATAAATAAAACAAGGTTATATATTTATATATATATATCTAAACCCTCATAATAAGTTCTTTATTAGAGAACAATCTTCAAAAGTATGATTTCTGAATCTTATGCATAGCCTCCTTTGCCAGAAAACTAAAAAAAAAACCAACACCACTACAAGGAATGCTGAAGAAACATACATCCAGGAATTATAGTTTTAGAACAAAGGGATAAAGGGTACTAGTTTTCTTAGTGGTTTTTTTGTTTTGTTTTGTTTTGTTTGTTTTGTTTCTTTTGTTTTGTTTTTTTTTCCTTTCTCAGATCTTTGGTACCTGCTGCTTTCCTCACCCTATTCCTTTCTCAAAATCAATCAAATAAGTAAATAAATATATGAAACCTATGAGGAGCGTCTGAGGGAGCTGGCACTGTTTAGTCTGGAGAAGAGGAGGCTCAGATCTCATTGCACTCTACAACTTCCTGAAGAGAGGTTGTGATGAGGAGGGATTTGGCTTCTTCTCCCAGGCAACAAACAGGACCCGAGGAAACGGCCACAAGTTGCACCAGAGGAGGTTTAGATCAGACATAAGGAAAATCTTGTTCTCTCAGAGAGTGGTCAGGCACTGGAATGTCCTGCCCAGGGAGGTGGTGGAGTCGCCATCCCTGGCAGTGTTCAAGAGGTGTCTGGATGAGGTGCTATGAGATATGGTTTAGTAGCTTAGTGGTAGCAATGGCAAAAGGAGGATGGCTGGACTATATGACCTTTTAGGTGCTTTCCAACCTTGTGATTCTATGATTCTATGATTTTCTATAGAAAACCTTTCATATTTCAGAAGCTGTTGATTTCTGTGGAACTGTTATGCTTCCTGTCTCTTTTAGTCCTGCTCAGCCTGCATGCATCCTCCTCAGAAATAAGTTTTGTCTTGAAATTTCATTTAAGTAGTATCTTTATATTCTGCAGACCTCTGAAGTGGAACGGAAACAGAGCTTTCTCACCTTAGACAACCCAACTCATCTACAAGCATTTTCCTAAATAATTTATTAATTTCTGTGTTTCTTATTCTACTAAAATATTCAAGATCATGTTATTTCTGATAATCTGAGCTAAATATTGTTAAAATTTGGTCTCTAAAGAATTTCTTCCTAGAACTCTTCATGATTTTGATTTTGAGAGCCTGAAGAAGTCAAAGGTGTTATTACTATAACACCTAGATGAAACACCTAGATCTAGATGAAAGAATAGTTTTCTCCATCAATCCAACCTTTTTGTTGTTGTTGTTGTTGTTGTTGTTTTGTCAGGTTTGGTTCAACTTTGTCTAAGTTCAAATTTAAAAGGGGAAACTATTGATAGTAAGGTCAGGAAACAGGTAGTAAAGTTATGAAACAGAAAAAAATTATTTTCTCTTCCTCGTACCTTCATTTTGAGCACCTCAATACAGAAAGGACATTGAGGTGCTGGAGCAGGTCCAAAGAAGGGCAACAAAGCTGGTGAAGGCCTTGGAGAATATGCCCTACAAGGAGCGACTGAAGAAACTGGGGCAGTTAAGTCTGGGAAAAAGGAGGCTGAGGGGAGACTTTACTGCTCTCTTCAAATACCTCAAAGGTTACTGCAGCACGAGTGGGTTTGGTCTCTTCTCACTGGTCACAGGATGAGGGGAAATGGTCTCAAGTTGCACTAGGGGAGGTTTAGGTTGGATGTTGGGAAAAACTTCTTTACAGAAAGGGGTGGTTAAGCGCTGAAATAGGCTCCCCAAGGAAGTGGTTGAGTCACCATCCCTAGATGTGTTTAAAAACTGCCTGGATGTGGTGCTCAGGGACATGATTTAGCAGGGGGTTGTTAGAGTTAGGGTAGTATGGTTAGGTTGCGGTTGGACTTGGTGATCTTTAAGGTCTTTTCCAACCTGAGCAATTCTATGATTCTGTTAGTGGATCTATCACTGCGTCTATCGCTGGATCTATCACAGTGGGTCTCAGGAGCAAATAAGCAGGCATGTCCAACCCACAGCCAACCCCCTGCTCCACGCGATAAAGGTGGCAGCTCTTCACCATGGTGTAGCCCCAGGCATGCACCCATCACTCAGCAGTTATCAAAGCATCAGTGCACTGTACACTAGTTAATACACTGTGTCAACTGACACCATGGCAGTGCAGTGCAGTGCAGTGGGGAGGGCAGTGTTGTACAATGCCAAGTCAGGTAACAGCAAATAATTGTATGCATTTTGATACACTGGCTAAATACACTGCAAAAAGTACACTGTTTTGCTTTAAGTTTTGATAAAAGAGTTTGAGAACAGGTTCAAGAAAAAAAAAAAAAAAAAAACCCAAACATCAATTTATTCTTGCAACAACATTTTGAGTTGATATACATTAACTGCAAATTTTCCAAATGGAAAGTATTGAGTTGCAATCAGATATTCAATTCAAAAATCTGATCATGTCGCATTACCAGACTTTCATAAGAACTCTCTTACCAGAGAAAAATAACCCTTACCTCACAGTCGTATCTTAATCATGTCATCACTTTTTGGCAGCATGCACATTTATGAACAGTTGGGGATGGAGTACAGGAAGAGTAAAATTTCTTAAAAAGCTTGTAATTTGAACCTTTCTGTGCAGAAATGTACATTACAGCTCCCATGTGTAAGTATCATACGAGGACATTAAACTTTTCTCCATTTCAGTTACTTTCATTGCTATTATTAACTCAATTGTCTCACCTGGAGGTGCTCATTTGTCCTCCTTAGTTTACAGAGGTATACAGGATATACTTTAGATGACAAGTCCATTCCTTAGCCATGAAAAAATAATACTTATTCTAAAGGTTAAGCTCATTCATGGAAGATGGAACTTTTTTGAAAGATGGATTGGAAGAGTGTATAGCTTTTTACAAACTGAAGACAAACACAAAAACAGTCTCTTTTTTCCTTGGTGCACAGGCAGAGACTTTGTTATCTAATTTTCTAATGTAAATCATGCTATATACACATATATTTTGGAGTGCCAATTAAAAGATTACAATGAAACATACGGACATAGGGAATGAAGAAGGGAACAAACCGTGAATGATAGCCACAGTTACATTTTTTAAATTGCATTTTAGTTATAGACATATAATTTACAGATATCACTAGAAAATACAGTGTCTTAGAGCAGAGACATACAGTGCTGCCTGTCATACTTCCAAAAGCAAAATGTTGGATGTTTAGTGATGGACTAAAGGGAAGACATTTTGCAACATCTGAGGCGTAAGCCTGCCACTGCCTCCAGTTCTTGCCTTTTCTACAATGACTGTATAAACAGCAGTAGCTTGCATAACTGAAATGGGGTGGGAGGAGAGACAGAGAGATGCAGGTTTATGATGCATGTTTCTAAGTCAGGCATTATTTCTGGCTAGGACAATGCAATTTGTGTACATCTCAGTTTAGCTTTACAATCAGCCAGTAGGTTTTTGCTAACTCCAATTATGTCTAAGATTCCCCAAGCATAGCTTTGTATACATGAAAAAATATTTTAAATATAAAAATAAAATCAATGACCTGATAAAATGTCATCTTTTATATATATAATACACGTTAACATTTTTTTCAAAAAAAAAAGGGAAAATAAAAGATCCTCCTAAAAAGTTGTAAGGAAGAGAACAGTAATGTCTATAGCTGATATGCAAGTTTGCAAACTCTTCTAAAGCGATAATCAAAATTTTAAATGATATTTTAAATCTTGAAGATTTCTCTACTTAAGTGAAATTTGTGAGTTGTTGCTGCTGCTAAAGATTTGCTTGTATTGCACTGGAAGACAAATTAAATGTTCCACCTGATCTTTGGCACAACAAATACCTCTGATGCTTTTATTCATAATCAGTTGAAAGTGTTTTTTAGCCACCAGCATTCTCACTTCAAATGGAAACAAATTTTCAGTGGCTTTAGTCTCCTAGCAACCCAGTTTATTGTCACTGAGTTTTGTTATTTCAAGAGATCAGTCTTCAGAATGCTTTTCATAGCTGTTTATTTTCCATATAAATTCACAGCCTGTGATATCCCATAATGGAGCTGGTTTACTTTACTGTAATAAACAATTTATCAAGTGCTAAAAAACTGCAACTTGAAAAAATACTACCTAAACTTTTAACAAAATTTTTAATGAAAGCTGCAGTTTGGGATGATGT
Organism: Pavo muticus; assembly: GCA_016647715.1. NCBI lineage: Eukaryota > Metazoa > Chordata > Aves > Galliformes > Phasianidae > Pavo > Pavo muticus. Next base: position 135,992 of record JACDJE010000546.1, on the reverse strand, counting down.
TAAAAATAAAGATTCTCTGAAAATTTTTGCTGTTGTCTGTCTGCTTCTTTTTTCATTTGCTGTGTCTACAAATAAAGCTACTGATTTGTATAATTGCTATAGTAATAGAATGTGGACTTATCACAGATGCCAATCTTAAATGAGTCCGAGCATAGACCTCCAGTGAAGACATTTCTTAACAGATTTTGCAATATACGGATTAAAAAAAAAAAAAAAAAAAAAAAAAAAAAAAACCATACTATACTTTTTAACTTGCTAGTAGTAGAAATATTCTGCAAATGCAGCATTATGTCTCCTAACTGAAAAAAAATATAGCTGAGGTCATAGAACTTTCTAACAGTCCATCAACAGGTTTTATATGAATTAAGCACTTATTTAAATTAGGATTTTATGTAAGAATGATATTTATTATATGAATGAGCCAATGAACAGTCTTTCTATAAGGATATTAACAGATTGTTTTCAACAGTAGCATATTATCTTTCAAATAATTATGTTATGTTTCAGATAAAGTTATAAAATGTTTATTTTTCATTCTAAAGTTCATGATAAAGGAAATGGAACCAGTGCAGACAGAAGATATTTCAAGAGGAGATATATTTTACTTTTTGTCAAAAACAAAATACAGTCTTCACATCATGGCCAAGGCAGCGCACTAGCTGCACGACTTCAAACAGGTCAGAAGTATGTTAAGGAATGACAACTTTAGTCCATACAGTAAAAAGAAAGAAAATAAATGTAAATAGTGAAGTTTGGTGCAATTCAATTTAGAAGGAATTCAGATAGCAAGCAAGACAGAGAAAGACCAGTTAAAGTGCCCTATATATAAGTGAAGAATTGTAATGAAAGTAAACAGATCATAACTGTATCTCTATGAATGATAGTTTTTTTTAAGAAAATACTCGTAAAACATACCTCTCACTTGAGACAGATGTAGCACAATTCAAAATGAATTTACATGTTTGGTTTACTTGTTGCAGTTCATAGATGCAGAGGAGAGGTCTCTGCTCAAATTAGTGCCTTAGTGATACACAGAGCATGAAAATAGCAGGGAGAGATATACAAAGATAAATGTCTGCCTTATTGTTTAGTCATCAAATGGAAAACAGAAATAATGCTTCTTATAACATGTTTGTTACATAATACATTTTCTACATTTACAGAAACTTTAGCACTCTACCACGAGGTAATAATTTAGAAGTTTATATGAAGTTTACATCTAAACAATGTAAAATATAAAACAAATGGAAGGTAACGTTCTGGAAATCAGATTTCATAAATATTTTTCAGTGTAAAGGAAATTTTAATGAGATAAAATTTTGGGAGAGGGGAGATTAATTGTTTTAATTAATTAATTGTTTTGGCAAAGACTTCTGGCATTACGAGGTTTGGTTTTGTTTTTATTTTGTTTTGATCTTGTTTCCCTTAGAAAACAGGTAAATTTTGCTAGCTGTGGAGTCTGTCTTCTTGGCTTTGAGGTGATCTGGGAAAAACTAAGCAAACTAGATATCCGAAGATTTTTTTTTTTTTCCTCCTATTAGTGTAAAGTCTCTAAGCATGCAAACTAAATTTTTCTGACATCGAAACAAAAATTTTGGGGCAAGTTCACCATTCACTAAAAGATTCTGAATGATTTTTTTTCCTTTTCCCTCCTGTGTGAAACACAGATTTCAATATTTTTTAAGACTTCATGAATCAGAATCATTGACTCCAGAGATTCAACAGACATCAAAGGGTTTAATGTCAAACCAGAATTTATGCAAATAATGATCTAATGTCAACAACTGGGAGAATTAAGCTGCAACCTACCCAGTAAGAAATAAAAGCCTATGAATGTGCTAGGGAAAAGAGAACGTCTTTAATAACTCCAAATTTTCTATCATTTTCATGAAAGTTATAACCTATTTATTAATGAACCCCACTGCTCCTTATCCTACTTAGGATAAGTTTCATCTGCTCATAATTAATAAACTAAATCTCTTGAAAACCATTATTTTTTAAGAAATTTGTCCTGAATGAAGAGACTGCCAATTTTAGCCTAGGAGGATAGGCAAAATTGAACCCAGTCAAATTACAAAAGAGTTCCATCGATTTTGAGGGGAAAACTGAGTGTAAACTTCTTAATCTCGTAATTTATCACTGTATTTGCTTTTTTTATAACTCTGTTAGTTTTGTTAAAATATATATATATATATGTATATATATATATATATATATAGTGACCAAATTTTGTTTGTCATAACAAAGTGAATAATAGCAAAGCAAAATGTTTCTGGCTAAAGAGTCTAATAACAAAATGAATGACATGTAAGAGGCTGGCTAGGGAAAAGGGAGTTTTTTATATTCAAAATATTTATTGTAGTTTGTCTTTCAGATTGATCTAAGATTTCTTGCTGTTTGTTTTTTCCCCTTTTCAACATAAGAGCACTGCATTCATTCACCTCAAAATTTAAAAAAATGGAATGCAACTAGGTGCTGTTTTTATAAAGCTAAATAATCAGTAGTACATTTTCAATGAATACAATAAATGTTTTTATTTTTAAATCATTATTTTCTGAAATGATGAGTAGTGAATGTATTAATTCAGGGGAAATAAAGGCATTCAAATCTGAGGGTGCTTAAAGATCACTCAAATCCTGAAATATCTTTATTTTTTACCTTTTAATTTAACTCCAAAGCTGAATAAATGCTGGCTTAATTTTTTTATATAAACTATTTAAAAGCTGTGGCCTATTTTTATATCACATAACACTGTGCATTTTTTTGAGAAAGTTTATATGTTTCACAACTTCTCTATAAATCTATTCTCATGCATCAGTCATGATGGTACTTAGCAAAGCACTAAAGTATATCACAGAATTATAGAATGGCTTGGGTTGAAAAGGACCACATTGATCATCTAGTTTCAACCCCCCTGCTATGTGCAGGGTCACCAACCACTCGACCAGGCTGCCCAGAGCCACATCCAGCCTGGCCTTGAATGCATCCAGAGATGCAGCATCTACAACCTCTCTGGGCAACCTGTTCCAGTGTGTCATCACCCTCTGTGTGAAAAACTTCCTTCTAATATCTAACCTAAACCTCCCCTGTCCCAGTTTAAGACCATTCCCCCTTGTCCTTTCACTACCCACCCTCATAAACAGCCATTCCCCTTCCTGTTTATATGCTCCCTTCAAGTACCGGAAGGCTGCAATGAGGTCTCTCTGAAGCCTTCTCTTCTCCACACTAAACAAGCCCAGTTCCCTCAGCCTTTCCTCATAAGAGAGGTGCTCCAGCCCTCTGATTATCTTAGTGGCCCTCTTCTGGACCCATTCCAAGAGCTCTGTGTCTTTCTTGTGCTGGGGGCCCCAGGCCTGGACACAGAACTCCAGATTGAGCCTCACAAGAGCTGAGTAGAGGGGGACAATCACCTCCCTCTCCCTGCTGGCCACCCCTTTTTTAATGCAGCCCAGAACACAGTTGGCCTTCCGCGCTGCAAGTGCACACTGCTAGCTCATGTCAAGCTTTTCATCCACCAGGACCCCCAAGTCCTTCTCTGCAGGGCTGCTCTCAAGGAGATCTTCCCCCAGTTTGTATAAATACCTGGGACTGCCCCGACCCAAGTGCAGCACCCTGCACTTGGCCTTGTTGAACCTCATTAGGTTTTCATGGGCCCACTTCTCCAGCCTGTCCAGGTCCCTCTGGATGGCTTCCCTTCCTTCCAATGTATCGACTGCACCGCTCAGCTTGGTGTCATCTGCAAACTTGCTGAGGGTGCACTCGATGCCATCGTCTATGTCATTCATGAAGATGTTGAAGAGCATCAATCCCAAGACCGACCCCTGAGGGACACTGCTTGTGACTGGCCTACACCCTGACACAGAACCATTAATCACAACCCTTTAGCTACATCCAGCCAGCCAATTCCTAATCCACTGAACAGTCCATCCTTCAAATCCATACCTCTCCAATTTCGAGAGAAGGATGTGGTGAGGGACCACGTCAAATGTTTTGCAGAAGTCCAGGTGGATGACATCCACTGCCCTTCTCCTGTCCACCGAAGCCGTAACTCCATCATAGAAGGCCACGAGATTGGTCAGGCAAGATCTGCCCTTGATGAAGCCATGCTGGCTATCTTGAATCACCTCTCTATCTCATATGTGCCTTAACATAGCTTCTAGGAGGATCTGCTCCATGATCTTCCCAGGCACAGCGGTGTGGGTCATCGGCCTGTAGTTCTGCAGGTCTTCCTTTCTCCCTTTCTTAAAAATAGGAGTGATGTTTCCCTTTTTCCAGTCACCGGGGACTTCACCAGACAGCCATCATTTTTCAAATATAATGTAAAGCGTCTCAGCAACCACATCAGCCATCTCTTTCAGAACCCTAGGGTGGATCTCATCCAGCCCTATGAACTTATACATGTTCAGTTTCATGAGGAGGACTCGGAATTTTTCCACTGTTACAGTGGGACAGAAACCACTCCCCACACCCTCACCTAGCGGCTCACGGTCCTGGCAGACATGGGATGCCTGACCACCTGTGAAGACTGAGGCAAAGTACTCATTGAGTACCTCAGCTTCTTCTACGTCTGAGGAAGCCAGCTCCCCATTACCTTTCATCAGAGGGGGAACACTCTCCTTGGCCTGTCTCTTCCTGCCTATGTACCTGCAGAACCCCTTCTTGCTGTCTTTCACATCCCTCGCCAAGTTCAGCTCCATCTGCACCTTGGCTTTCCTAATCCCATCTCTACACATACGCACAACAGCCCTGTATTCCTCCCAGGCTACACAACCCTGCTTCCACTTTCTGTATATTTCCCTCTTTTCCTTCAGTTTAAGCTGCAGGTCCTTGCACAGCCACGACAGTCGCCTGCCTTCCATTCTCGACCTCTTCTGCTGGGGGTAGAGAGCCATTGTGCTCTTAGAAGGGTGTCCTTAAAGTACATTTATCTGACTAAAAATGAAAGTAATTTCACAAACTTACAGACCTAAAACTAAAGATTTGTTTTACTTCTTCCTTGAATTGGAAATCTGTTGTGTAAAGGGCTGAGGATATGTGTCGGGATTAATCACTTATGATATTTAAATGGCTGTAAGAAATTCACAGAATCATAGAATCATGGAATCATCAAGGTTGGAAAAGACCTCCAAGGTCATCAAGTCCAACCTTCCACCTATCACCAACATTTCCCCACTAAAACATGTCCCTTAGTACCACATATAAATGTTTATTGAACACCTTCAGGGACGATGACTCATCCCTGGGCAGTCCATTCCAGCGCCTGAGCACTCTTTCGGAGAAGGAATTTTTCCTAATATCCAACCTGAACCTTCCCTGGCACAACTTGAGGACATTCCTTCTTGTCCTATAACTAGTTAAGCAGGAGAAGGCCAAATCTCACCTTGCCACAACCTCCTTTCAGGTAGTTGTAGAGAGCAATAAGGTCTCCCCTAAGCTTCCTCTTCTCCCACCAATTCTTCTCTGTTTGTGAACAGCCCAGGTCTAGCAGAGCACCTCGCCTGGTAGACTTTCTTACCATCTGTGTCAGGAAATTATCTTCCACACATTCTAGAAACTTCCTAGACTGCTTCTTCTTCACTACATTATATTTCCAGTATATCTCAAGTCCCCCTTGAGAACAAGGGCTGCTGATCATGCAACTTCTGCCAGCTGCTGATTAGGCGGTCTATAAAAAACTCCCACCAGATTGTCAGCCTTATTGGCCCTCCCCATGATCCTTACCCATAGAGACTTAATCTTATTCCCAGCTCTGAGCTCAACAACATTGAAACACTCTCTAAAATAGAGAGCCAAGCCACCACCCCTCCTTCCTTGTCTATCCCATCTGAAGAGCTTATAGCCATCTATTGCAGCTCTCCAGTCATGGAAGAAATCCCATCATGTTTCTGTAATTAAGTCATAACTTTGCTACCACACAATGGCTTCTAGCTCTTTCTGTTTGTTGCTGGTGCTGTGTGCATTGTGTAGATGCGCTTCAGCTGAGCCATTCACCTCACCCTCAACCTCATAATCATTCCCATAGTCTCAACTCTAGTGAGCCTCATTTTAACCCCTTCCCCCTTCATGCCTTATCTAAAACTCTCTCAATGAGCCCTGTTCCTAGGCTAGGATCCATTTCCATCTTTGAGACACATGAGATCCATCTGCAGCCATCAGGCCAGGTGCTGATTAAACCACACCATCGTAAATCAATCAATCAATCAATCAATCAATCAATCAATCCTATGATTGCACCAGCCTCTCAGTCACATATTTAAGAGATGGGTTTTCCTGTTCCTCTCAGTATCCCTTATTGCCACCGAAGGGATGGAGGAAAACATAATCTGTATTCCTGCTCCATCAACTAACTGCCCCAGTGCCCTGAAGTCCTTTTTGATAGCCCTGTCTCGCTCCAATTTATAGGAGGGAGATGAGGTTCTTTTAATGTATGTATACCCGACGTGAGATTAAGAAGCAACGGTTCAAATGTTGGTCCAACCAGTTTATTACAAGTTCTAATTGAGGAGATGGGGAAGTGGAGGACGAATACTATTACTAATTAAGGTGAAAGGGAAGGGAAGGCGGGCGATAGAAAAGATAGGAAAGAAGCAAGAATTGCATAAAGCGGGGATAGTCACCACCAGGATCCAGCAGAGGTCCCGTTGTTCGATGGTCCGGGGCAGAGGCTCAGGGGCTAATTTATCTAGCCTTTCCTTCATTCCTTGTAGTTCCTCCTGAGGATAAGGTTTTTCTTGAGATGCACTATGGATAACAGTGTCACTGGTGTCCTTACACGTTAACAGCTCCTTAAAAGCCACTTGCAACAAAGCTGAATTACGTTTCTCTCTTTCTAATTGTTCCTCAAGGTTCACTATTTGATTCTGCAGAGTTTTTACTAATTCTTGTGCTACTTTAACTGATTCCTGCAATGCTTGTATAGTTTCGGTTTCTGCCGAATGCTTTTCATCTCGGAACTCCACGGCTGCTTTTAAAGCAGCACCGAGTACTGCACAAATAAACGATTTTCCTTTTCCGGCTCGCGTACGAGCCTTATTTCGTAAAACACTAATACGGTCCAAAACACTCTGCAAGTTATGCCAGTTCTGTCGTGCCCAATCCACCCCTGATACAGAGGGCCGAGCTCCATGCTTTTCTAAGAGATCAAATAACACATCTTCAGTTTTCATAGCGACTACACTGTTACTCATTTCTCAATAGGCAAAAAGATCTACACTAAGGGAGGAAGAGGTGTATGTATTCAAAAAGCTCAACTCCTTACCCTCCCCACCAGGGAGGCACACCACACCTAAACAAATGCAAATGCTCCAATCACTCCTTCCTTTGTCGAGGGGAGCACCAAAGACAAAGAGACTAAAACAACACCTAAATCGCTCCTTACTTTCCTGCGAAGCCACACAGAAAGAACTGCAAACACCACACCTAAGTTACAAGACACTCTTCAATTTACTCCTTGCAACTCTAGGAGGTGCACACAGCTCAAATCGCTCCTACCTCACTTTGAGGGGAGCATACAAAAGACAAAGAAGCCAAAGCAACACTTCCTAGTTTTCAATAAAACAAATAAACTTCTTGGAGAGGCACACACGTTTAAGTCAAAAAACATCACTTCCTCACTTCCCCAAGAGGCACACACGAAAAAGGTTCAAATTTCACATTTTACAAAATGCAGAGAGGTCTTCTCGAGGAGGCACACACGTATTCAAAATTAATTCATACGTCCCCGAGAGGTATACACATAAACAGTGAAGTTTACTTAAATATGGAGCGGTCTTCCTGGAGAAGGACTCACGCCTAAGTTTTCAAAAATCTCGCTCCTTGCAACTCCAGGAGGTACACACAGAAAAAGTTTCAGACTGTATCTGGAAGGACAACACTCTCACGGCAGGCATCCTGCTCCGACTACGCCAAAATAAAATGTCTCGCTCCAATTTATAGGAGGGAGATGAGGTTCTTTTAATGTATGTATACCCGGCGTGAGATTAAGAAGCAGCGGTTCAAATGTTGGTCCAACCAGTTTATTACAAGTTCTAATTGAGGAGATGGGGAAGTGGAGGACGAATACTATTACTAATTAAGGTGACGGGGAAGGGAAGGTGGGCGATAGAAAAGATAGGAAAGCAGCAAGAATTGCATAAAGCGGGGATAGTCACCACCAGGATCCAGCAGAGGTCCCGTTGTTCGATGGTCCGGGGCAGAGGCTCAGGGGAGGAGGGCAGCAGCAGCGTGGCCGGTCTCAGGCAGCAAGACGGTGCAGGTACCGGGTAGGTTCGGGGAGAAGCCGTGGTGCAAGTCCGGGAGAAAGCAGCAGGTCTCCGGTAGCAGGCCCAGGAGAGTCCGTTAGCATGCAGATATTCCGTAGGGAGGAATCTGATGGCAGACACCTTTCTTCTTCGGGAGAGAGCAGCAGCAGCAGCATGGCCGGCCTTAGGAAGCAAGCAGGTAGAGCGCAGAGCAAGTCCAGGAGAGAGACGGGTCGTGAGGCTTCTGTTGTCAGGAACCCTCCTTGGTCTTCATGAGGCATCTGTTGTCAGAAAACCTCCTTGCTCTTCATGAGGAATTCTGTTGTCAGAAAACCTAAAAACCATGGTTGTTTGTCCCTTTTTTATCCTTCTTCTTCTGCCTACGTGACATTCCTGGGCGCTTGGGTAAGAGTCATGTGCAGCACCTCCTGAGAGGGCCATCTCCTTCGAGATAAGCCCACACAAAAGAGTGCTTCCCAGCCATTAATCTGCAGCTTATCTCTCTTTCGTTGCCCCTGGCCTTGTCCATCTGTGCTCCTCAGACAAAGGATTTCGCAACCCAGGCCCAGGACCTGTCCATCAGTGTTCTCCAGACCAAGAGTTTTTTCAGTCTTTGCCCGGGACTTGCCTGGACTTGTCCATCAGTGTTCCTCAGCAAACTTTGAGGCAATGGTATAAAAATAATAATCTCTTACAAGCCCTCAGGCTTCTCTCAATGATATCATCTCTGCCAGCCTGAACTATCAGTAAGAGATAATAATCAGAGGGACAAACCAGACGAAAGATTCTCCTAGTAGTGTTCCTGACCTGGGCCGCAGGTAGACAGCACACTCCCCTATGGGTAGAATCTGGCCAACATATGGGCCCTTTGTTCTTCTCAGAAAGATGTTGCCTATGGCAATTATCCTTCTTTCCTTCTTGACTAAGGCAGTCCTGAGGTGTCGACTTAGACACGCCTTGCACTAGACAACCTCCTGGGTGAACCTTCCAGAGCATCCTCACTCACCTCTCCCTTGAGTTCTAGAGGCTCAAACCTATTATGTAGGGACACTTGAGGAACTGAGGTAGATAGGGACAGAGTTTCCCTGCAACACCAAGTTTGGACCTGTTTCCACCCCTCTGCTTGATGGTATCAGGGCAGGGGATCCACCACTCTTTGGGGCGTATCACCCCTTTGCCTTTCTTGCAGGTATGGCAGGGAGTTACCCCAGCAGTCTATTTGGGACTACAAAAAGCAGGGAGCAGCAGTGAAGAACTCAGGAGCACAGACAGTCTTCTCGTCAGTCCTCCAGGTTAGGCGAGTGGGGAGGGAAAGGACTGACAGGATTACGAAAATCAATAAATGGCTAAAGGAGTGGTGTTGTGAACGACAAGGTAGGTTTTGCTACTTACATCATGGAACTAATTCTGTGAAATCTGGTCTTTTGGGGGAGGATGGGGTTCATCTGTCAGACAAGCACAGATACAGGCTGGGTGGAGGATGGCTTAAGAGCAGCCCTGAGGAGAAGGATTTGGAAGTATCGGTTGATGAAAGACTCAAAGTAAGCTGGCAATGTGCGCTTGCAGCCCAGAAGGCCAACGGTATCCAGAGTTGCTTCAAGAGAAGTGTGACTAGCAGGTCAAGGGAGGTGATTCTGCCCCTCTACTCTGCTCTCATGAGATCCCACCTTGAGTATTGTGTCCAGTTCTGGTGCCCCCAATGCAAGAAGGACATGGAGTTGTAGGACATGGGTGCAGAGGAAGGCCTCAGAGATTATCAGAGAGCTGGAGCACCTCCCCTGAGAGGACAGGCTGAGAGAGCTGTGGCTCTTCATCCTGGAGAAGAGAAGACTCTAAGAAGACCTTATAGTGGCTTTCCAATACTTGAAGGGGGCCTACAGGAAAGCTGAGGAGGGACTATTAATGAGGACGTGTAGTGACAGGAAGAAGGGAAATGGTTTTAAACTGGAAGAGGGTAGATTTAGACTAGATATTAAGATGAAATTCTTTACTGTGAGAGTGGTGAGACTGGAACAGGTTGCCAAGTGAGGTTGTGAGTGCCTCTCTCCCTGGATGCATTCAAGGCTAGGCTGGATGGGCCTTAAGCAACCTGGTCTAGAGGGAGATGTACCTGCCTTATGACAGCGGAGTTGGAACTAGGTGATCTTAAATGTCTCTTTGAACCCAAACCACTCTATGTGGCTTGCACTCTCTAATGCTGTCCACTTCCTCCTTGAGCTCTGCCACCATAGTGAACATATCATCCACTTGCTCGCAACTTATTTCCCTGCCACCCTTCATGAATAGCAACAGGCTCAGTCACTCCCGAAGCCCAAGACCTGAACAACCCCATTTTTGGACAGACATTCTCTCTGAGTTGCCATAATTTTTTTTTGCAAGGTCTTTCTGCCTAGTGGAATCCATGGCCAGATTTGTCAGTGGAAATTCATTATAATCTATGTGGTTAGACTGTGATGCTCATTATAAAGCTTATTTCAATTAAAAAAAAAAAAAAAAAAAAAAAAAAACCACACACACACACACAAAGATTTTGCCCACAGAAAAAGGTTTTTTTACCTCTTACTTTGCTTTTCTTCACTAGCTATTATACAGCAAGAATTGTCTAGTCTTCTGTTATTATTATATGCTAATTGCAATCAAGCTTTTTTGAGCTGTGTGAGAAAGACAGTGTATTTGCATTAAAGAAAGATTTGATGATAAATTATTTTTGCATATTTTACATTTTCATATAGCACAGGTTCTCATACTGACCTTTTAAACAATAGTGTGGCCACTTTTTGTTACCATGAAAAAAAAAAAAATGCAACCATATAATAATTTAATGCAAAAGACTTTGGAAGATTTAAAAAACAAACTAACTAACTAACTAAAAAAAAAAAACCACCTGTTTCATTAATATACACATAAGTAGATGATCAAGAAGTGAAAGTAACGTAAGGTGAAATTTTTTTTAAGCCAACAGATTTAGCATTTTCCATTCAGTGACCCTTAAGCAGGGTGATGCATCTTCATGAAATGCAATTCTATGTTCCGGATTTCAGTCTGTCACCTTTATAAATCTGTTTTTGACAAACAGAAGTTTGACAAACATACATTGAAAAGATATCTCCAAAAGAGATGAAAAATAAAAACTTGCATGCAGATGTTCCTAAGTGAAATGAAGCTGGCCAGTAAACATACTGAAACAATTCTTTTCTAATACAGAAAGGAAAATATGTTTATCTTGAGAGGGTAGTTGTCAGCAGTGAAATTCTTTCTGTCTAAAATTCATTTTAGATACTAAGCGTTCTAGACTGTCATTTATTTTATCACATCAGAAGCTTTAAAAGAACAGTAGTAACATACACTATCACAGCTGGGAGCATTAAATTTACACTTTCAAAATATATACTGAATCAAACATGAATTGAATGCTTTTAGAAAATGCATTTTGTTTTCAGTTGTGTCCACAGCAATCACAACAGAGGGAGGTAGTGAGGCTTCTCACTTGTGGTGTTTTCTGTCTTTAACATGCAGAATCATTGAAGAATAAAGTTCTTTGCTATTCATTTTTGTTTGTTTGTTTGTTTCTTTGATTTGATTTGTTTTAGTTTATTTTTGTTTCTTGTCATTTCAGACCGGTTACTGCTAAATGTCTGTTTATTTATCAAATAGGAGGAGAAGAGGTGGCTATTTCTAAAAAAATTTCCTTCATGTTATCAAGATTACCTGACTGATGTATTCTATATAAAAAAAGATTCATTTTCCTTGCCTGGTTGAACATGCAAACAAATTTAATCTCCTCTTATAGTAAGGAACAGCAAAACACATGACAGTTCTTAAGATGTAATGGCAGGGCTCAATTAATCAAGACACGCATCTTGGATCTGTGTGTGGAAAGTAAAAAAAAAAAAAAGAGTTTTCTTTTCTTGCAGAAAGACCTGGAAATTATAAACCTCAAGAAAATACTGTGAATATATAGTTATTATTATACACAGACAGATAATTTAAAGTTTGCATTTTTTTCAATGTTCTTTTTTCACTATTGTTGTTGAGCATTTTCTCTTGACTAGTCCAGGTGCGCAGACCTTCAGACATTGCTAGTGTAAGACGGATCACTTTGGTCCCATTTTCTTTCTCTGATGGTTGTCACGGGAAAAGATATAGTTTGAACTGAATCAGAATCAAAGTGATTATTGTTTTACTAACAACATGTAATTAAGCAGCAATTAGGAACTAGACATTCAGGCTCAATATCAGTACCAAAGCAGATAAACAGTATGGATCCCACCCTGGTTGAATCTGTGATCTTGAGGAATAAGTGTCTGCTGAAAAGCAAAGTTAGGTTCTTGAAATTCGGAAGAGTAACTTTAGGAATTATTTAAGGAATAATTCGATAAGGTCCTCTGGGAAGCTGTCCTCAAGGACAAAGGAGTGGAACAGAGTTGAAGGATGCCTTGCTGAGAACACAAGAGTTCTCCATCCCCCAGTATATGAAATCAAAGAGAAAAGGCTGAAATGCGCATGGCTGAACAAGGATCTGCTGATCAGTATGATAGATAAGAAGGAAATGTACGGACATTGGAAGCAGGGATACGTGGTCTGGGAAGAATAAAAGGATGCCATCCAGACATGCAAGGATAGGATCAGGAAAGCCAAGGTACAAATGGAACTGAAATTGGCAAGAGACATGAAAAATAAGGAGAAGAGATTCTGTAGCTACATTGGTCAGAAAAGACAAGCCGAGGGCAGTGTACCCTCTCTGACAAATAAGAAAGAAACAACCAGCAATAACAGGCATGGAGAACACTGAGGTACTCAGCAAGTTCTCTGTCTCAGCCTTCACTGTCAGTCAGTCTTCTCAGGTCTTTCATGTCTTCAAAACTCCAGGCAGGAGGTGTGGTAGCAAACTCCCCTCCACTGTAAGAGAATAGCAAGATCAATGCTACCTGATGAAATGTAAAAAGAACAAGTCTATGGGGCCTGATGACATGCATCCCAGGGTCTTGAAGGAACTGGCTGATGTGGTTGCCAAAACACTCTCCATCGTATTTGAAAAATCATGGCTGTCATGTCAAGTCCACAGTGGTTGGAAAGAGGGAGACATCGCTCCATTTTTAAGAAAGATATCAATGAAGATCCAGTAAACTACAGCATGGTGAGCCTTATGCCTGGGAAGATCATGGAGCAGATCTTTCTGGGTGCTATGTTAAGGTACAAGCAAGACTAGGGGGTGATCTGAGAGTCATTATGGCTTCACAAAGGACAAGATTGTGCCTGGCCATTCTGATAGCCCTCTATGGTGGACAAAGAAAGATCAACTAACATGATCAACCTGGGCTTTGCACAACACCTTTGACATGGTGCCACATGACATTCTTATGTCTAACCTGGAGAGATACGAATTTAAAGGGCAGACTATTTTATGGATAAGGTATTAGTTGGATAGATGCAGACAAAGGGTTGTGGTCAATGGCTTTATGTGAAGGTAAAGTCTAGTGATGAGTGGTGTACCTCAGGATTCTGTCTTGAGACTAGTGCTCTTCAACAACTGTTGCAAAGGCTTGTGCTATTGCTGTCCAACCTTTTGGATTGCCTGGGCTGCAATGAATGAAGAGGAATTGTCTTGATCTACATATAAATTGGATGATATGGTAAATGTATATAAGTAACAAAACTTCTATTTTTTTTTAATTTATATATATATATAAAAGAACATATATATATATAAGGAGGCTAGCAAATAACAAAACTAATGGGATATTTTTCTCTTGATCTTTACTTTTATCTTATGTTTTAGATTTTGTCATAAAACATTTATTATTGTGTTACTTTTATACACAAAAAAGTTGCCTTTAAATACACAATTCAGCCAATTTACAGTTTCTGTGAAATGGTGAAAAAGTGGGTAAAGCAGATTGACACGTGTCTATTTAGATGATTATTACTTATATGTTGCCACCATGTGATCCAAATAACAAACACTGATCAAATAAATATCACAAAACTAATTACAAATGTACCACTAATTATTTTATACTTCTTGTGAGATTTTTGAGACACTGAAATTTACAAAATTTGTCAGCACTGCATGAGTATTCTGGATTTTTTTCCACAGTGAATATGTTAATTATTATTATCTTTTTTATGAAATAACACAAGCCTATGTTTAATAATTGAATAAGAAAACATACATGTCTATTTGATAAAAAAAATTGCATGTCTTCAGAGACACACACACATACGTAGGTCAAAATATCACTGTTGGTAATTACTGTGTTTTACTCAGCAAGTGGCACAAGTGCTTATATTTTGTAATACAGGCAGATTTCAATTTGTGTGAATGTGTGTGTGGCGAGGGTGAGAGGTGGAATTAGTATTGTACTATGCATTCCCTCCACAGTGTTCCATTGTCACCTACATAGTCCACACTTGAGCTATGTGCAATCAACTAATGAAAAATATTGCTGATATTCACATAATAATGTTAAAAGTTTATGATCTGGCATTGTGGGGCTGTATTACTGTTGGATGCATCCTGTTGGATGCACTGGCTCCAACTGATGATGATTACCATATTCCTCTTTAGTACTATCAGTCTGGGGCAAACCTGCATTTGGCCTGTGCTTGGCTTGTACACTGATGATCCTACTATTATTAGTAGGAAACGTAGGTATTGTTGCCACCAGGCAACTACCATATGTCCAGGCCGCACTGTTAGGGACTAGCGTTGAGAGCTCGCTAGGGCCAAAAGCACACAGTGTCACCAATGTGGTGGATGTAGCAAAATGGCGTTTATTATCAGAAGTTTGTAGCCTATATACTCTATTTGCATTATCTACGCCCCTCTTTAAGCTTGCGTTATACATTATTCATAAAGCGTAATACATTATTCAGAGCAGGGGAGGGTCCCTACCGCGTCACAACCCGATGCCCCGCTTCCGCCTACGGTAACAAGGTATCCTAGTAATAACCAGAAATTGTTGATATTTTAAAGCATTAAATTAAACTTTAGAGTAAGAAAACAGGTATTGGATTTTTTTTTTTTAATCATTATTTCAAAAGGTCAGTTTTAATCTTTTAACTGCTTAATATAATAATTAATATAAACCATTCTAAGTTTCTACAGAGTCTTTACCCACATTGGAATGAAAAATTTCTTTTAGATTTAACTTTACCGACAAGCAAAGTCAAAACTTTCTTACTTAATTACCATAAAATAATTTTATTTAAGAATAAAAGATGTATCTTTGGGGAAAGGAATTTTAATACACCTAAAGTAGTGACAAAACAGCAGAATGAATTTATGCATAGTTAATCTTAGCAGAATTATTGTATAAAATGATTTGCAGGACATATACACAATAATATCAATAATAGATATACTCAGTGTTTAATGTTGATATTTTCATTACCACTCAGAAAACTCAGCAGTTAATTATGCTTATCTATAGAAGCAGCAAGTGATAGAACTTGTTTGCTTCTTGTCTTTAAAAATATGTGACATGCAATCTGTAATTTTATCAATAAATATATAGAAAACATTTATATTTATATCACTAGGACAATAACATACCATTTCTTAAAAATATATCAATTTAATACAGATGCATTTTTAATAAGATTTTCAAGCACTTCACTCTAAAAGACATTCCTGCATGTAGAAGTGTGTATATTTGAACATATTTTCCATATAAAAATAAGGATGAAATCAGAACAGGCAATTTGACCCAGAAAAGTTGGCTTATGACGTTGTTGTTTTTTCTCCACAAAATGAACTGAAATTAGACTAGTTTGGATTTGCAAGAGAGCAAGAAATACATACAATCTTGTATTTTTCTTAATGGAGATGTCATTATTATACACAGGTAGATCAAAATATATCTGAAAATTGTTTTTATATTTACAAATGTAAATTAAATTATGAAACCATGCACTTTACAATGGGATTGACTGGTTTAGAATTGTTTTTGGAGGTAGAGGTATGAATTTTTTCTACCTAACTATACTAATGGACTTTATTATAATCTTGAGTTTCATGCAAAATTTCATTAAAACAATGAAAAAAAAATTTTTAATGACGATTTCATTTTCATTAAAAAATATTTTACTATTTTAATATTTTTATCCATGTTGATATTTCTGGCAAAATTGTACTGGTTGAAAAAAAAATAGCTAAGAAGGTTAGAACTAGATGATCTTTAAGGTCTCTTCCAACCCAATCCATGCTATGATTCTGTAATGTATGTGGATGCTACTGCAAAGATACTTTGTAATGCTCACAGAAAGTTTATGTTTGTCCTCAAAGGAGATAATTAAAATGTAAATGAATGTGGAGGATGCTGGTCAGTAAAGGCTAATAAGGATCTGTGTAGTTTATATTGCTAAAGGAAATGTGGCTCATTAGCCCATAACTGAGTCATTTCAATTACTTTTAAAATAAATTAATATATTCTTAATTTTTTAGAAATGGTTATTAATATCACAAATATTTATATATAGTACTGTGTACATATGCACACAGATGTACTTCTCAAATAGTTGCATATGTATACAACTAGACAAAAATATTCATAATGAAAGCATGTCTTTCATGAAAGCAAATAAAGGAAAATACCATTATTTCTCCTTATTAGTAATCCTGAATATTTGACAGACAAACATCCTATCTCCCTTATGCCCCAAAAAAATACACTAAGAAACTCCTAAAAATAAAGACAGTAATTTTGCATTAGTATCTCTTTTGTGCCACGAGTAAAACAGTGCTAGGAAGTTTCATTTTCCACAGACTTCATACAAATGTTTCCTTTGGATCCCATCCCTGTGAGTTTGCCATTGTTGAAATTGGGTTTGAAGTACATGTTTGAATGGCCCTACAGCTTTACCTCAGATGCCAGCATCATTTTTAACCCTCCACTCACCCACTACTGAGTTTAACATTAACTTCTTCCATCTCCCTTATCCCAACTTTTTAGTTCAGGCTCCGTTTCTCTGAAGCAGTCTTCCCATAAGAACAATATTTTTCAATTTTTTCTTGCTTCTCCATGCCTTTACATGTGTTCAACATGAGCCAAAAGTGTATTTTCTGACCATCTCAGTTATACTAATAAAAGGTATTATTTCCTATCCATGCTTTAATATTCTTCATTTAATTGAAAATTCTCAGTATATTAGACATTCGATGAGGAATCATAGAATCATAGAATCACAAGGTTGGAAATGACCCGCAAGATCATCTAGTCCAACTGTCCTCCCATTGCCATTGCTACCACAAGCTACTAAACCATATCTCGTAGCTCCTCATCCAGACACCCCTTGAACACTGCCAGGGATGGCGACTCCACCACCTCCCTGGGCAGGCCATTCCAGTGCCTGACCACTCTCTGAGAGAACAAGATTTTCCTTATGTCTAATCTAAATCTCCTCTGGTACAACTTGTGGCCGTTTCCTCGGGTCCTGTTTGTTGCCTAAAAGAAGAGGCCAACCCCCCCCTCAACACAGTCTCCCTTCAGGAAGTTGTAGAGTGCAGTGAGGTCTCCCCTAAGCCTCCTCTTCTCCAGACTAAACAATGCCAGCTCCCTCAGCCGCTCCTCATAAGACTTGTGCTCTAGACCTCTCACCAGTTTCGTTGCCACTCTCTGGACACGCTCCAGGGCCTCAATGTCTTTCTTGTAGTGAGGGGCCCAAAACTGAACACAATACTCGAGGTGCGGCCTCACCAGTGCTGAGTACAGGGGGATGATTACCTCCCTGCTCCTGCTGGCCACACTATTTCTAATGCAGGCCAGGATGGCACTGGCCCTCTTGGCCACCTGGGTACACTGTCGGCTCATGTTCAGTCGAGCATCAACCAACATCCCCAGGTCCCTTTTCTCTTCACAGTCATCCAGCCACTCATCCCCAAGCCTATAGTGCTGCATGGGGTTATTGTGGCCAAAGTGCAGGACCCAGCACTTGGCCTTGTTGAACCTCATCCCATTCACCTCAGCCCAGTGATCCAGCTTATCTAGATCCCTCTGAAGGGCCTGCCTACCCTCAGGCAGATCGAAACTTCCTCCCAACTTGGTGTCATCTGCAAACTTACTGAGGGTACACTCAATCCCCTCATCTAGGTCATCAATAAAGATATTAAACAAGATGGGCCCCAGTACCGACCCCTGGGGGACACCACTTGAAATGGGTCACCAGCTGGACTTAACTCCATTAACCACTACCCGTTGGGCACGGCCCTCTAGCCAGTTCCTTACCCAAAGAAGGGTATACCTGTCCAGGAAACAAAGACTAAATTCAAAAAGAAGTTGACTGTCCTCTTTATTTACTTTGAACACTTTGTAAAAGCAGGTGTTAGCCCTGTCAGTCTCTCAGACTTTGTTACAGAAAAAAATTATCAGGTGATGCTATATTTCCCTCTAGCAAGAATTACAGTAGTGGCTGGATAACACTTCTTTGCTCTGTAAAATGCTAATAGTGACATGATTGTTAGAAGGTGTGACCACTAAATTCTAATATCAGTAAATGTGATACACTTCACTTACTGGACATGTAGGTCCTTCTTCATCTACTTATTATCTTATCCAGACAAGTAATCCAGATGATGTTAAGGAAATAAAAAAATCCCCAGACAAGCTTAACAGGGAAAATATGCTCTCTAATCCTGAAGATGGTGAGAGCAATGTCCACAGCAAACCTTAATATACTATGTCTACCTGATCATACCTTCTAGAAATGACTGTATTCTGTCAAATAGGGAAGTTCAGGTGGTAGACATTCTTTCAGTCAATCCCCAGTCGTAGGGGATATCTTGGTGCCATTATTTTGATTTCTGATCCTTGTATTTGTGTCAGAAAGCAGTGTCTTCAAACCTGCCCTGTTTTTCTTCATTGTACACATACACATGCACATGTTCATATAAACACACATCCCTGTAGGTCCTGTTTGTCCCAAACCAAAAAGATCCAGACATTTGCAGACACATACTTCACTCTTTTGACCAAAGCCGGAGATCTTGGTTCTGCCATAAACTTCTCCTTGAGGCAGTGAAGGGTTCAGTCCTCCAAGCTTCTGTGCACAAGAACATCCTCACAGTATCTATGAAACTAACTTCAGATTTAAGTTTTCTGAATCACTTGTCGAAATTACCCTCACAATGATTTGAAAACAAATCCTTAAAATCTTTAAGAATGCACATTGACAGTGTTATATGAACAGCTGTCTCCATTATTATTTCTTACAGTTCTTGTTTTAAATAAATCATAATCAAACATTTATTCCAAAGTGTTAGTCAACCCATCTCCTTCAAATCTTGAAATAATATATTTCTATTCAAATACATGTTAGTCTCTACTCTTCTAAGTTGTTAGAACCTGTTTTCAAGAAGTTTTCTCATCTTAATTGCCCTGCATGAGGATTTTGTGTATTTCCATACTCCTCCCTGAAGTCCTGGAATACACACAATTTCATTCACAGCAACTGATGAATGAGTATGGCCTCCTGGTGATGTCATGGAACCAGAGCACTGCTTCACAGCAGCAAGATATCAAAACAGTGAGGCCGCTGCCACTCAAGACTGAAAGCCACGGAGTGTTTTTCTCTATTTTACCCTAAAAGAGCACTTCCTTTTGATTTCTGAGCTTGCTCAGAAAAATCTGTCTGATCAGTTTTCCCTTCAGTACTGCCATAAGCTCTAAGCAAATTAAACAGCAATTCTCAACGACTATGTTTTCATTATACTTTCCTTCCTTTCTTAGAAACTTTTTTTCAATTATAAACACTATATTTTTATACGTTTCTTTACTGATCTTTAAGCTAAATTCATTAAAACTATTGTCTGCCATTCAAGAATTTATTCAAAACTGACTAAAATTTAAAAAATAAAAATAAATGGTCTATACTGAAGCCATATTTTTNTTTTTTTTTTTTTTTTTTTTTTTTTTTTTTTTTTTTTTTTTTTGGTGCAGCAGTTTTTCTCTTTTTGGGTGCTGGTTGCAGAATTACAGATGTTCTGCAACAAGGTATCTTTCTCCTTCAGGTCGGCTGCACCAGTTGTGAGCATCTCTGAAATCTGTTGTAGAGGAAGCATGGTGCTCATGGCAGGCAGGAAAAAACTTCAGTGGTCTGGTCAGATCTTCTTCCTTCAGGAATATGTGGATGTTCAGGAGTAGAAGGTTCATAAAAGCCTCGAGACTTGGTCATGGACATCTACAGCTATGCAGCTTTGCTTTAGCAGCTCACTGCAGACAACTTCTTGACCAGGCTGTGCATTTTAGATGGTGCTCACTGCACAAACAGAGATTTCTGAGAAGCTTCTTCTGCACTGATCTTTCATTTGTGGAGCTCCGCAGTTAAGTTAACTGCTGACACTGTCACACAGAATTGTGGTGAAGATTAATGAATTCTACCAGGATTAAGTTCTCTCATTTTTCAGACTGGAAAAGTCACTCAGTGCTTAGCACCCCCATGGCAGAGCCACCCCTGAGTTAATGGCATAGCACCGAATGACAGCTTAGTTCTTCTAAAATCCTTTCATCTCTCTTTTTTTTTTTTTAGCTCTATATAGTAGATAGCATAGTAATGTATCGGAAGGTTGGTATGAAAAAGCTTCCTATTCAGGGAACTCTAAGCATTTTCTAAACAATTTCTGCTTGAACTGTTGGTTGGCATCTGCAGTTTTCTTTTGTGTTTCTGCCTTACTTTTTCTTGTAACTTCCCCTTATGTCACACCCTGTCAGGGTGATGACAGGTCTCAGTGCTCGAAGCGTCAACCAACACCTGATACACCCAGATCTGGGAAAATCCCTCAAACAGCAGCTGCAGCTCTTGACCTAAACTGAGACTCTCAGAAGCAAACCGCAGGGAACAGCACGCTGGAGGCATGCTTCCTTCAAGTCGTTCTCACATCACAGTGCTGTTTACCAGAGGAGGGAAAAGGGAATTTCTTGACCATAATTTTTATTTGTCTCACAATGATGTGCCCTCAAAGCATGTCTTGCTGGTAGGTTTCATCTTTCACAAGTAAGTTGCATTTATTTTTGTAAAACTGAAATTACGTCCTAGTGACGATATGGGGAGATATTTGTGGCTGAATAGAAATCAGGAAGACATAGAATCCAGTGGAATATAATATTTAAAAACGTGCAGTGGCTTGTTCACATAAATACACAGAAATATGTTTCTACAATCACAACATTTGGTAATTGCTCCCAGAATTTTTTATGTATGGACTTTCAAATCATAGTAAATAGGAATACCAGTTCTTAAAGCAAACAAATGAACAAAATAAACACACTTTTTCTGAACAGGGTCCAAGATTATCATGATACAGCTTTTTCAGTTTTTTTTCCCTAACCAAGTAATTTTTGGTTTCACATTTAGAGAATCTGGCTCTTCATAGCAGTGGTTAAAAAAAGAAAAAAGAAAAAAAAAAAAAAAGAAAACGAGAAAACACTGGTAAGTTTTATTGGAAAAAAAAATGTATGTATATATTTTTAATGACTGGTAAGATGTCTTTTTCAGACAGCTCAAATTTCTTCATCGAACCTCTTGTCTTCCAGAAAAAAGAACTTCGTTCCATTCATAAACAAGGAAGGTTTTCAAAATTGCCTGCAGGATTTTTTGAGTACTAATTCTACTGAGACTTCGAAACTATATTCTGATTTACTTTCTTGTTTCTTGTACAGCATTCCTAAGGCAGTTCCATGGGAATTCCTTTAACCTTGAAACAGCTGGAAAGTAGAATACATTTTATTAACTAAAAAGATATACATTCATATGAATCAGATGGACATAAATTGGCAATTCCTTTCTAACCTGGTATCTTAAGTACACTGCCAATTACTAGATTAACGAGTTCATATGCATATTAATGTAGTTTTCAATTTATTTATTTATTTATTTATACTACCTTCTGCAAAAGGAATTTAGACAGGTTTGACTAGCGAAAATAAACTTGCAGTCTTACCCCTTCCTGAACTGCAAAATTAGATTTTCTGGAAGACAAGGACTGTTTTTTCCACTGACACTGAGCTTCACTGATATCCAACAGCTTAGCCAGTATATAAAATTCTTCTATATGAATTCCAAAATATTTTATTCACTTTGAAAGTTATCTACAGTTGCACTGTCTGAAAACATGTTGTATAATCTAATCACACAGAAATATAAGAGGCAGTAGCGGAACAGAGTCTAACCTGCCAAGTAAGGAAGCATTTATTCAAGTAGAATGATGATAATGAAAATTATGTGGCTCTATTAAACCCATTAAAAAAAGAAATACAGTTTGATGCACTTTCTTTTCTTTATAAAACTTTTTATACCTGTGATTTTACAGGCTGGTTTGGCCCGGTTCCATGACTGGCGCAGCAGGGGGACCCGTGGGTCCATGCCCCGGGCAAAGGAAAAAAGGAAAAAGGGAAAAAGGGTAGAGAGGCGGGCCTTAAAACAAAACAGCAGCAACAAACTGAGGAGAAACAAACTAACTTACTAAATAAGATATCAGAATGAAGATAACACTATAATACTATATAATACAATATATTTGTAATTGAAGCTAATAAATAAAATGAGAAAGAGTGTCTGAAAGCCGAAGGCCTTACTCTAATGCTGAGGCGAGACATGTCTAGCCAGGCTGAGCAGAAGAGAAAAGAAAGCATCTCCTGATATGTGCACAGTTTTATCTTTCCCTTTGAATGGAAAACAGAAACAGAACAATGCAAAGTCTTCTGGGGTATGTAGTATGTAGTTCTTCTTCTCTTCTGTGAACCAGGTGCCCCGAACTATCCATGATCCATGGAACAGGAGCATTAACTCTTTAAGTCCCAGTGCACTACATGATGTTATGATGTGGAATACCAATAACCAAAAATCATAAAATCATGACATAGTCTCAGGAGAAAATACACTGAAAGGAAATGAAGAACCAGTCTGCAGTGAAAGGCTATCAGCCGAGCCCTTCCAGTAAGCTATGAGTGCTCTTATGTCCACTGTGGGTAGAATAAAAAATAGCAGCCTCAAATTGCAGCAAAGGATATTCAGACAAATACTTTGTAATGGTAGGGTAACTAAATACTGGACTAGATCGCCCGGGGAGAATTTAGGCTTTCTATCACTTGAAGATTTTAAGGCATGAGACAAGGAATCTCACAAGAATATTTTGGTCATGCACATATTCATAAAATAGAATCATAGAATCATATAATCCTTCAGGTTGGAAAAGATATCTAAAATAATCTAGTCCAACTATCCACCTACCACCAATTGCTCACTAAAACATGTCCCTACATCTACTCTTTCCTTTATCACTTCACAGGATGGTGGAGGTCTGTCATTATCCTGTTCCTTTGCTCTCTGATATTGCTCCCCAAACTATTGTTCCATTCTTTATTTTTATGAAATATGTCAAAAAGTAACTCTACATTCAGAAATAAAGATAGTTTAATCAAAAATATAAATTGCTTTATTTGGAAAAAAAAAAAAAAAAAAAAAAAGAGAGATAGAAAATTAGGAAAAAAAGAAAAAAGGAAATAAATTCTTTCCCATGAGTAATTGTTTAAGTTTGCAGAATAACATTACCAGACCTAGAAATATTTAAAACGAGCCAAAATTCATTCATAGTTACACTGTTAGGCTCGTGTGAATTGTGATATTGTTATATAACAGAAGTTAATTGCAGGAGTAGAGTGGTAAGAAAAGGAATATTAAAAATGTTACAGAGGACGACAACGCATATGGGAGGTTAGATCTACTTTGAAAGTTTAGGAAAACAGATATCTGCTTAGATATCTTAAGAAAAAGGATGTTAATCGGTGCCATTACTGAATAGATGTAAGTTGTTAGAGAACACTGGGTATTAAATATAATTAAAAAAAAAAAAAAGCAGAGAAAACAAAAATGTAGACTTAAAAGACAAACTTTAAAATACAAATGTTTAAATAGAATGTAGACAATGCAAAAGATGGACAAGGAAAATTTAAATGCTAATATTCAATAGGTTAGCAAAAGACAGTGAGATGAACAAACATTCCTTCTATGTTTCCATAATGGTTCTCCAAATCTTGAGAATTTATTCCTTAGAACACTTGAGAAAACATAACTGAAGTTTTAATGGTGTGTTTGACGACATGTCAAATTATTGTGTTTCCCATGGTAAAAACAACACATTGCTTTTCTAAGTTACCAGATGTACTGAAACAAAGTAAGATATTTACAGGAAAATGTTCCTCAAATCGTGTCAATCTCAGCTGAAAAAGCACAGACAGTACATTTGAAATAGAAAGAGTACTAAGATATATTGAGTGGGACAATAAAATGAGGAGTGAAAGAGCATACATTAATATGATAAAGAAATCTCAAAAATACCTTATAGTAACATATAATTTTTAAAAAGCTTGATTACCTTATTGTTTCATTCAGAAGACATTATAGTGTACTTTTGTCTGGTTATAAATGAAACAGTAGAATTTTTAAAAATTAATAATTTTAATGTAACATTAATTGTTATGATAACTAATTAGTTAGTAACAGTAACAGTACAAAGGCAGCTCTGAAAGTAATGCTTCTTATTTTAGTTTATTTTTTCATGATGGCAGAGGTGGATGTTGGTGATATGGCAGTAAAGATGAAACCTTCCTGCCAATATTTTGTCATATTTTGTTGCTGTGTGACAGACAGCAACAGAGGGGCAAAATGCCATCTGACATGAAATACAAAGATGTGTCAATGAATTCTTCCATGCAGAAAAAATGGTACCCACTGGCATTTATCGACAGTTGCTGAGCATTTATGGAGGCTAAACAGTGAGTGTGAGCACAGTAAAGCAGTGAGTGGTGTGTTTCAGTGATGGCAAAGGTGTCAGTGGGTCACCTCCAGTGGTACAGATGATTACAAGCATGTTCATCACTGGTGAAAATGAACAGCTAATGTTGGTGATGGTATGTATGTAGTGTAGGCCTTTACTGAACTTATAACCCTCTTGTGAAACAGTTATATAAGTTGTTTTTCTTCCACTAAGAAAGTTGCTGAATAGAATAAAAAGTTAAGATTTGGGGCGTTCGGACTTGGGTAGAATTGAGACAGGCACAAGATAAGGTAAATATGTAGAGTGGGGAGAGAGCCCAACATGGGACAGAACGAACGTGCTCACTCTTGGAAATCNATCTGCAAACTTACTGAGGGTACACTCAATCCCCTCATCTAGGTCATCAATAAAGATATTAAACAAGATGGGCCCCAGTACCGACCCCTGGGGGACACCACTTGAAATGGGTCACCAGCTGGACTTAACTCCATTAACCACTACCCGTTGGGCACGGCCCTCTAGCCAGTTCCTTACCCAAAGAAGGGTATACCTGTCCAGGAAACAAAGACTAAATTCAAAAAGAAGTTGACTGTCCTCTTTATTTACTTTGAACACTTTGTAAAAGCAGGTGTTAGCCCTGTCAGTCTCTCAGACTTTGTTACAGAAAAAAATTATCAGGTGATGCTATATTTCCCTCTAGCAAGAATTACAGTAGTGGCTGGATAACACTTCTTTGCTCTGTAAAATGCTAATAGTGACATGATTGTTAGAAGGTGTGACCACTAAATTCTAATATCAGTAAATGTGATACACTTCACTTACTGGACATGTAGGTCCTTCTTCATCTACTTATTATCTTATCCAGACAAGTAATCCAGATGATGTTAAGGAAATAAAAAAATCCCCAGACAAGCTTAACAGGGAAAATATGCTCTCTAATCCTGAAGATGGTGAGAGCAATGTCCACAGCAAACCTTAATATACTATGTCTACCTGATCATACCTTCTAGAAATGACTGTATTCTGTCAAATAGGGAAGTTCAGGTGGTAGACATTCTTTCAGTCAATCCCCAGTCGTAGGGGATATCTTGGTGCCATTATTTTGATTTCTGATCCTTGTATTTGTGTCAGAAAGCAGTGTCTTCAAACCTGCCCTGTTTTTCTTCATTGTACACATACACATGCACATGTTCATATAAACACACATCCCTGTAGGTCCTGTTTGTCCCAAACCAAAAAGATCCAGACATTTGCAGACACATACTTCACTCTTTTGACCAAAGCCGGAGATCTTGGTTCTGCCATAAACTTCTCCTTGAGGCAGTGAAGGGTTCAGTCCTCCAAGCTTCTGTGCACAAGAACATCCTCACAGTATCTATGAAACTAACTTCAGATTTAAGTTTTCTGAATCACTTGTCGAAATTACCCTCACAATGATTTGAAAACAAATCCTTAAAATCTTTAAGAATGCACATTGACAGTGTTATATGAACAGCTGTCTCCATTATTATTTCTTACAGTTCTTGTTTTAAATAAATCATAATCAAACATTTATTCCAAAGTGTTAGTCAACCCATCTCCTTCAAATCTTGAAATAATATATTTCTATTCAAATACATGTTAGTCTCTACTCTTCTAAGTTGTTAGAACCTGTTTTCAAGAAGTTTTCTCATCTTAATTGCCCTGCATGAGGATTTTGTGTATTTCCATACTCCTCCCTGAAGTCCTGGAATACACACAATTTCATTCACAGCAACTGATGAATGAGTATGGCCTCCTGGTGATGTCATGGAACCAGAGCACTGCTTCACAGCAGCAAGATATCAAAACAGTGAGGCCGCTGCCACTCAAGACTGAAAGCCACGGAGTGTTTTTCTCTATTTTACCCTAAAAGAGCACTTCCTTTTGATTTCTGAGCTTGCTCAGAAAAATCTGTCTGATCAGTTTTCCCTTCAGTACTGCCATAAGCTCTAAGCAAATTAAACAGCAATTCTCAACGACTATGTTTTCATTATACTTTCCTTCCTTTCTTAGAAACTTTTTTTCAATTATAAACACTATATTTTTATACGTTTCTTTACTGATCTTTAAGCTAAATTCATTAAAACTATTGTCTGCCATTCAAGAATTTATTCAAAACTGACTAAAATTTAAAAAATAAAAATAAATGGTCTATACTGAAGCCATATTTTTCTTTGCAACTGCCATGATTTTATAATTTTTGCTATTGATATTCCACATCATGACATCATATAGTGCAACCGGGAGTCTCGAGAAGAAATGTACTACAGCTCTCAGAAAATTTTGCTGTTCTGTTTCCATTTTCCAGTTGGTGGCAAAGATAAAACTGACTGGAAGTCACAAGACTATGTCTTTTTGCTCCCTGGTGGATCAGAGTAAGAACCTTGGTTTTCAGAAACTCTCATTATTTCGTTTATTAGCTTCAATCTCAACTAATTTGCATTTCTGCTATTGCAATTTTTTTGTTTGTTTGTTTGCTTTTCCATTTTTTCTTTCCTTCTTTACTCCATTTCCCTTCCCCCTGCCCCCTTTTTGGGCTGTTGGGCCTGTGGGCCTGTGGGCCTGCTGTCCCTGGGTCCCTGTGTCTGTCATGGACACAGATAGATCTAGAGATCTAGAGAAAACCATGACAACAACAAAATAGATTTTAAAATCAGAGCTGAAGTTTTTCCATATTTAACTGACCAGTTTCCATGCTTCTTTATAAATACACTGCTTTGTGATATTTAAAATGTTTATGATATTCTTCAGAAATAAAACAATGGAAAATGCGGATTTGTGGCATGCGGCAATGATTCATAAAGCCATTATGCTCTTGCTGCTAAGAATAAAAAAAAGACCAAAAACCAACCAACCAAACAAACAAAAACCCTCCATCATTCTTTTCGGGCACAGCAAGGAACAAAATTAGAAAAA
>JACDJE010000546.1:91982-105380 GCA_016647715.1 Pavo muticus | reverse complement strand
AAAAAAAAAAAAAAAAAGAGAGATAGAAAATTAGGAAAAAAAGAAAAAAGGAAATAAATTCTTTCCCATGAGTAATTGTTTAAGTTTGCAGAATAACATTACCAGACCTAGAAATATTTAAAACGAGCCAAAATTCATTCATAGTTACACTGTTAGGCTCGTGTGAATTGTGATATTGTTATATAACAGAAGTTAATTGCAGGAGTAGAGTGGTAAGAAAAGGAATATTAAAAATGTTACAGAGGACGACAACGCATATGGGAGGTTAGATCTACTTTGAAAGTTTAGGAAAACAGATATCTGCTTAGATATCTTAAGAAAAAGGATGTTAATCGGTGCCATTACTGAATAGATGTAAGTTGTTAGAGAACACTGGGTATTAAATATAATTAAAAAAAAAAAAAAGCAGAGAAAACAAAAATGTAGACTTAAAAGACAAACTTTAAAATACAAATGTTTAAATAGAATGTAGACAATGCAAAAGATGGACAAGGAAAATTTAAATGCTAATATTCAATAGGTTAGCAAAAGACAGTGAGATGAACAAACATTCCTTCTATGTTTCCATAATGGTTCTCCAAATCTTGAGAATTTATTCCTTAGAACACTTGAGAAAACATAACTGAAGTTTTAATGGTGTGTTTGACGACATGTCAAATTATTGTGTTTCCCATGGTAAAAACAACACATTGCTTTTCTAAGTTACCAGATGTACTGAAACAAAGTAAGATATTTACAGGAAAATGTTCCTCAAATCGTGTCAATCTCAGCTGAAAAAGCACAGACAGTACATTTGAAATAGAAAGAGTACTAAGATATATTGAGTGGGACAATAAAATGAGGAGTGAAAGAGCATACATTAATATGATAAAGAAATCTCAAAAATACCTTATAGTAACATATAATTTTTAAAAAGCTTGATTACCTTATTGTTTCATTCAGAAGACATTATAGTGTACTTTTGTCTGGTTATAAATGAAACAGTAGAATTTTTAAAAATTAATAATTTTAATGTAACATTAATTGTTATGATAACTAATTAGTTAGTAACAGTAACAGTACAAAGGCAGCTCTGAAAGTAATGCTTCTTATTTTAGTTTATTTTTTCATGATGGCAGAGGTGGATGTTGGTGATATGGCAGTAAAGATGAAACCTTCCTGCCAATATTTTGTCATATTTTGTTGCTGTGTGACAGACAGCAACAGAGGGGCAAAATGCCATCTGACATGAAATACAAAGATGTGTCAATGAATTCTTCCATGCAGAAAAAATGGTACCCACTGGCATTTATCGACAGTTGCTGAGCATTTATGGAGGCTAAACAGTGAGTGTGAGCACAGTAAAGCAGTGAGTGGTGTGTTTCAGTGATGGCAAAGGTGTCAGTGGGTCACCTCCAGTGGTACAGATGATTACAAGCATGTTCATCACTGGTGAAAATGAACAGCTAATGTTGGTGATGGTATGTATGTAGTGTAGGCCTTTACTGAACTTATAACCCTCTTGTGAAACAGTTATATAAGTTGTTTTTCTTCCACTAAGAAAGTTGCTGAATAGAATAAAAAGTTAAGATTTGGGGCGTTCGGACTTGGGTAGAATTGAGACAGGCACAAGATAAGGTAAATATGTAGAGTGGGGAGAGAGCCCAACATGGGACAGAACGAACGTGCTCACTCTTGGAAATCTTGCCCTCCTATCTCCATGGAAAAGTATACCAAAAATATACCAAAAAACAAACAAAAAAAAAAACAAACAAAAAAAAAAAAAAACAGGGTGGTGATGGAACTTATATGGAAATGTATCATAGCAGCAGCATCGGGGAAACTGTGAGCTTGAGACACTCAACCAATGAGCGAGCACCAGGAGAGCATTACCTGCGTCAAGTTTAGGGTATATAACCTGAATTTTGCTTACCAGTGCGCAATTTCTCCCTTCCCAATAGGGGGCGTGCGCCCGTTATTGCAATAACGAATAAACTTTGCTGCTACCACTAAGATCCTTGCCTAACCTGAAATTTTTGACTTTGAGTGTTTCCCACATATATAATGGTAATAGTAGTAAATTAACAGTAACAGTAACGCTAATAAAACAATTTATGTTGCCATGTTATAAATGATCTCCACTTCTGTCCCCACTGTGCTTTCTTATTGCTGCCCAGCCAGTGTCTGAATGAAGTACTAATCATACAAGTAAACCAAAATAGCAATATTTGAATTTTTAATTTTACAATCCCTAAAGCTTTGAAGAACAATAAATATGTAATCAATTTCAATTTAACTCTGAACTCACTGCTGTGTTTACTGTAGCTGGCATTTTAGGAAGCAGAACAGAAAATATTTCTTTATCCAGTATTTTTATCCTGATATCATTACTCTTGCTCATCTGATAAAAACAAAATAAAGCAAAACAAGCATCAATCAGACACAGCTAATAAAACTGAAGGAAAATGTTAGCACAAGATTACATGGGTGTAGAGATGTTATGAATAAATTTATACTTGAAATTAGAGGAAAAAATCTAACCATTAGAATAGCAAGATTAAAGATCAGCCTTTCAATTAGAAAAATAGAGGAAAAAAGGCTAGTTAGTTTTAAAACAGAGCTGAGGGAAAGAAACATTTTCTAGCTGACTTCAGTAGCAGAAGGTTAAATTCAGTGTCCCCATTATTTTCTCCCAGTAATTTTCACTCAGCTATATGTCTTTAAATTCTCTGGATTTATTCATCAGTACTCACTCAAATCATCAGTTTGTGACTGTTGTCTTTCACTGTATGTACTCAATCTGAAATCATTTATGAAAGGATATAGGATCCCCATGGGATTCGAAGAAGACTGAATAAAATTTCAAATTTCACCCCGCGTATATGTGATCAATGCCCTGAAATACAACTGTTATTTCAGTATAAAGCAACCAGAAAACATTGTATATACACATATATTTAACTGTCAGAAGTATCCTGTCAGTGTTAATAATTATTTGAAATTTGATCTAAATACAATCTATAACAATCTCATAGGAATGCCACTGTGAATGGATAGTAAAGGGCAACAGTAGCATTGAAAATATGTATTGCATGACTTCCACAAACAAATACGATGAATTAATAAAAAGAAAAATTATCAGAAAGTTTTGCACATTTATAAGCATCTCTAGTACTATACTTACTGCTAAAAAGCTATGTTTTGCTTTTGATGAAGTTTTATATAAATTATGGAGCCTAAATTTTACAGTACTCACTTTAATCCCTTTATCTATAAAATCAAGTGCTGTCTAGTTTTAGTTAACAGACATCGTTTATACTAATACTTCATCCTATGAACATTTTCCTGTAAAGTTTTACTAATAAGTATACTTATGATTAATTATATTATTTATGCTTTCTCTAAATTCAGTTTTTGGAAAGCTTTCCATTGATTTTTATAACTGGAATTACGAGTTCTGAGTTTTGAAGACTTATGGAAATGAAACCTACAACCTAACCTACGAATGTCCACACCTTATCAATATATAAAAGTCATTTCATCTAAATAGTCAACAGAAGTAAATGAGGAAATCTATTTAGTGAACCATAATTATTTAGGGAAATTCACATTTAGGTTAAAGTTTTGAAATCACAAGTCATAGATTATACATTTTAAAAGACTACTAGTCAACTCGTATCACTTGAAAAATAAAAACTGGATCTTTCTTACATAGGCCTCTTTCTCTAGTGCTATTAAGACCTACTTGTCTTTTCATGGATGCTTACATACAGGGAAGAACAGCAGTACAAAACTTTGATCATGCAGCCATTAACTGAGTAAGGCCCACCAAATGCAATGCTGTGGTTATCCACCTCAGTCAGAGCACTCTCAAGATGTGGATTAAAAAGTTCACAACACCACAACAGCTCTATCATTAAAAGGCAATTAAACTCAAGCGAAAGGTTAAATCCAAACAGAGACTTATGGTGTTTTTGATCTATATTTATCAGCATCACTTCAAGCAGCTTTTTTTTCTCTTTGATGCAATGACAGAGTAGCTCTCTCCAGCTCTCAGGTCTTCTGTAAATTATAGCCATCAACACTTCTCTCCAAATCCCACTTGGAAGTCTCTTTTCTGTGATGTAACAGGTCACAGAGAAGTGTCAATTTTTGTAACTCCAGCTTTTCTTTAATACTCTGAAAAGAAAAATATTTAAGAAGTCATCATTAATACTGTATAAAAAGAAGATACAAAGCGCAGAAACAAAACAACTGGAACTACATTTCCAAATAAATCAGCATGTAGCAGAGATGAAGAAAAATGAAACAAGATCTCAGCTGGGAAAAACTTGTAATTGCAACCAGCCAGATCATTGAAACCAAGATAGCAAAACCACTAACAAGAGAAAAAGAAAATTTAAGACACAAATAAAGGAAGTATTATCACATGTAAGACATGAGCTCCAGTAAATATGACAAATATGTTCTTCGGTAGAAGAATGTTCAGCTGGCATGAAGAAAACATAAAAGTGATTATTACAATGGCAAATAAAACAGATGCCACGATAACAACAGAAAATCTGCTTTCAATTTATATATATATAAATTGAAATGCACATTATATAATGCATATATAAAATAAATTTTTAAAAAGACAAAAAGATGAAATTAGTAAGGAAACTGTAAATCAACAAGCAGTAATGCCCAAAGCACTATGTTACTAGAATTCTACTCTCAGCAGGTATAATCAAAACTAATGGTAACATTATCACAACAGAAGAATTAACATTGCTCAAGGGATTCCATCAATATTACTATCTATAACTTCAGCATATGTGGCATCAGGAAAATACAATATGAAAAAATAATACACACTAAAGCAGAATGAAGGGTAGCCTGTACATTACAGCAGTTTATTATTACTATTAATTTAAAATTGTACCAGCACTGTGAAGTGTTCATGAGAACTGCAGAATTGTGTTTGTTACACTTCTACAAAAATTGCAATGTATGTTCTCTACAACTTGTTCAGTTAGAAAAAAATCCGTGTAGGTTAACATTATTACTGGATGAACATCATATAAATAATAAAAAAAAAAATAGCTCAAAGTCCCATCCAGCCTAGCCTTGAATGCAGCCAGGGAGAGAAGCATTCACAACCTCACTTGGCAACCTGTTCCAGTCTCACCACTCTCACAGTAAAGAATTTCATCTTAATATCTAGTCTAAATCTACCCTCTTCCAGTTTAAAACCATTTCCCTTCTTCCTGTCACTACACGTCCTCATTAATAGTCCCTCCTCAGCTTTCCTGTAGGCCCCCTTCAAGTATTGGAAAGCCACTATAAGGTCTTCTTAGAGTCTTCTCTTCTCCAGGATGAAGAGCCACAGCTCTCTCAGCCTGTCCTCTCAGGGGAGGTGCTCCAGCTCTCTGATAATCTCTGAGGCCTTCCTCTGCACCCATGTCCTACAACTCCATGTCCTTCTTGCATTGGGGGCACCAGAACTGGACACAATACTCAAGGTGGGATCTCATGAGAGCAGAGTAGAGGGGCAGAATCACCTCCCTTGACCTGCTAGTCACACTTCTCTTGAAGCAACTCTGGATACCGTTGGCCTTCTGGGCTGCAAGTGCACGTTGCCAGCTTACTTTGAGTCTTTCATCAACCGATACTCCCAAATCCTTCTCCTCAGGGCTGCTCTTAAGCCATCCTCCACCCAGCCTGTATCTGTGCTTGAGATTGCCCTGACCCAGATGCAGGACCTTTCACTTGGACTTGCTGAACTTCATGAGGTTGGCATGGACCTCCCTCTCAAGCCTGTCCAAGTCCCTTCCCTCTAGCATGTCAACTGCACCACTTGTCTTGGTATCATCTGCAAACTTGCTGAGGGTGCACTCAATCCCACTGTTCACTTTGCCTACAAAGATGTTAAATAGCATCGATCCCTACACTGATTCCTGAGGAATGCCACTCATCACCGGTCTCCACATGGACATTGAGTTGTTGACCACAACTCTCTGAGCCAATTCCTCATCCAGAGAGTGGTCCATCCATCAAATCCTTTTTTCTCCAAATTGGCAACCAGGATATCATATCAAGCAGGATTGACAGTGTCAAATACTTCGCACAAATCCAGGTACATGATTTCAGTTGCTCTTTCTATGTGCACTGACACTGTAACTCCATCATACAAGGCCACCAAGTTTATCAGGTATGACTTGTCCTTGGTGAAGCCATCTTGGCTACCACAAATCACATCACCTCATCTTTATTCCCATGTGCATTAGTAGGGCCTTCAGGAGAATCTGCTCCATGGTCTTGCCAGAGACAGAAGTGAGACTGACTAGCCTGTAGCTCCCTGGATCTTCTTTTTTTACCTCCTTGAAAATGGGGGTTATGTTTCCCCTTTTCCAATCAGTGGGAACTTCATTGACTACCGTGACCTTTCAAATATGATGGATCGCAGCTTGGCAGCTTCATCTACCAGTTCCCTTAGAGCCCGTGGATGGATCTCCTCGGGTCCCACGGACTTGTGCGTCTTCAGGTTCTTTAGATGGTCTTGAACCTGAACTTCACTTACAGCAGGCAGATATACCTTCTGCAAGTTCTTACCATTGCTTTCTGCAACTTGGGCCATGTGGCTGGAGCTTATGTCTGTGAATACTGAGACAAGGAAGTCATTGAGCACCTCAGCCTTCTCCACATCCATTGTGACCAGGTCTTCAGTTTTCTTCTGGAGAGAGCCCACATCTTCCCTGACCTTCTTTTTATCACTGATATAGCTGTAGAATTTGTTCTTGTTCCCCCTGATGCACGTGCCCAGATTTAATTCTTGCCTGTCTTCTTTTTCTTGGGATTTCTCAGTAGTAGTCGGTCTCTAATTGTTTCACCTGAAGTGGGGGGGTTTATTCTGCTTTCCAACCCCAGAATTCCTGATCAGGAGGTAGAGTACACCAAGGATAATTTGTCTGACTTTTAAAGACAGATGTAAAGAAGGCACTGAGAACCTCAGCCTCTTCCTCATCCTCAGTGGTCATGTTCCCTGCTGCATCCAGTAAAGGCCAGATGGACCTCGTCTTTCTGTTAATATATTTTTTTGTTCTCTTTTACTACACTGGACAGGTTGAATTCAAGCATGACTTCTAATTTTCTCCCTGCATATCCTGACAACTTCGTGTTCTCTCTGTGTTATCCATCCCAAAGAAATGAAAAAAAAAAAAATAATAATAATGGAAAAAATGAAGAAAGATTCCTGGAAAAAAATGAATAGGTTGCAGAAAAGTAGGAGGGAGATGAGCAAGAAAGGAACTTCTGTGCTCCTACCCATAACAAGCAAATAAATTATTTCTTAGGCAGACAAGTTATACAGATAGAAATTTAAACTGACTGTAAGGTTTTGAATGTTTCTTAAATAGTGTCTTGTGCAACGTAAAAATCCATGGACTTGTATGTTTGCATTCAAACTGAGGATTTATTCAAATATCACATCTTTTTTACTGGACTCATCTCACTCAGATTTAATCCATGGGAAAATATAATATCTAGTCATCTGTTAGAGCATCAAAGAAATATATGCTGTATTTTTCAAAAGCCAATTAAAAAAAAAAAAAGGTAACTTAGATTTTTCTTGCTATTTTATTCCCTTTTATATTTTTATTTGTTTATTTATTTATTAACGTTAAAGAAGAAATATCATATTGATATGTACTAAAACATTTGATAGGATTTGAAATCCTATTTCCACTTCTGTTCCACCTTGAAGAATCAAACAAAAATAGCCAGCACTTCAAATTCATCTTTGAATGAAGTGGTAGTAGGAAAGCTGGAAGAAGAAAACAGGTCATTGGATATTCTTGCCTAGACACATATTGACATCAAAGGAAAAAACATAAGTTCACAGCTCCCATTATATGTATGTAGATCATAAGTATTAGTTGAAAATAACATAAACTGACTCAGACAATTTTGAGAATTAGATTATTAATTAGAATGTGGATCGAAGTCTATTTACTTAGTATCCATTTCCTGTATCATCTATTTAACCTTTATAGTTTATCTAATAACCTTCATAAAATCAAAAAGAATACTGAAGGGAATTGGAAAAGGGCTATGTGCCATGTATTAACTACAGATTCTATGTCATAATAATCTCTCTGCTGAAGACCTCTTTTCATTCTTTCAGACCGCAATGGAGCATGCTACAGCTCAATAAGAGAGTAAAACAAATGACTGAAAGATAGTTTGAAGGCTACCATTATGATAAACAAAATCACAAAGGCAAACTAAAGACAAAAAGTCTTTCATAAGAGTAAAGTTGTAGCAGTATTTTTAAGGTAGCATTATGCAAAAATCCCATCTATGTTAATGAAAATTTCCAATTGCAACTTTTTTTAAATCTAAAATAGTCTAATACAATTCATTTGGCAATTAAAATAGAACAGTAAATTTTCTCTCTGATTGCTTATAATTAAAATACTAAGAACAGTCTGAATTTCTGAAATAAAAAATTGACTTTTTTAAAAAATATATTTTAAATACATTTAAAATGTATGCTTTCTTGTCAGTGCACATATTTCCCTTTCAAATAACTCACATTTGTTGATTTCTGACAGACAGGAGCTATAATGCTTTCCAAGATAATATTCCTGTGCTTTCTTTGCTTCCAGAAATATTGGTCTCATTTTGTTTTTAACATATTTTAAATTTTCCTGGTTATTTCATCATCTCATAACATAGCTTCTTAACCCCAGACAACAATGAAAAAGTAGCTTTTCACTGGCCCTCATAATAACTAACTCTCCAGAGTGCTCTATTTTCATGACATTATGAAAGAGTTATTGCTGGTACAATGATGACTTGAAGCAGGGGAGTTCTAAATAATGGATTAATATGAGAAGCAACAAAAATGCATCTTTCTGTCAGACTTGTGTTTTTCTATATTGTATTGGAGCTCCACTCTGTCCTTTTAATGTCTTTCAAAAGTACATTGGAGTGTTTCTTCATCAGACATACATATTGGTGACAATGACTCAGGACCAGCTATGAAAGCATTCAGTGAAGGCATTTCGTGTCCACTTCACTTGAAAAAGATGACATTTTTGACTGTTTATGGTCAAGTCATGTTTATGACTGTTTATGGAAAGTTTATGGTCTTTGGAAGAGTGGGCAAGCAACTCAGGACAATTACAAGTACGTAGTGAAACTGTGCAGGGAGAAAATAATAAAAGCCAAAGCCCAGAAATGAAGTTGGCTTCTAAGGTAAAGGACAACAATATATATTTCTGTAAATACATCAACACTAAGAGGAAGGCTAGGGAAAATCTCCATCCCTTGCTGGATGCCGAGGGCAACACGGTGAACACAGGATAAGGCTGAGGTACTTAATGCCTTCTTTGCCTCGGTCTTTAATAACAAGACTAGTTACTACCTGGGCACACAGCCCATTGCTCCGGTAGAGATAGGGATGGGGAACAGAATAGGCCCTGCATAATCTTGATGAGGGGATTGTGTGCACTGTCAGTAAGGTTGCAGTTGACACCAGATTGGGGGGTAGTGTTGATCTTCCAGAGGGTAGAAAGGCACTACAGAGGGATCTGGATAGACTGGATCGATGGGCCAAGGTTCACTGTATGAGTTTCAACAGGGCCAAGTGTTGGGTCCTGCATTTTGGTCACAACAACCCCAGGCAACCCTACAGGCTTGGGGAGTAGTGGCTGGGAATCCAACGAACAGAAAGGGACCTTGGTGTACTGAAGGACAGTCGGCTGAATATGAGCCAGCAGTGTTCCCAGGTGGCCAAGAAGGCCAATGGCATCTTGGCTTGTATCAGGAGTGGTGTGGTGAGCAGCACTAGGGAAGTAATCCTGCCCCAGTACTTGGCATTGGTGAGGCCTCACCTCGAGTACTGCATTCAGTTTTGGGCACCTCATTACAGAAAAGACATTGAGGTGCTGGAGCAGGTCCAAAGAAGGGCAACAAGGCTTGTGAAGGGCTTGGAGAATATGCCCTATGAAGAGAGACTGAAGGAACTGGGGCTGTTTAGTCTAGGGAAGAGGGGGCTGAGCGGAGATCTTATTGCTGTCTTCAAATACCTCAAAGCTGACTGCTGCAAGAGTGGGGTTGCTTTCTTCTTACTGGTGAAAGGTGGCAGGATGTGAGGAAATGGTCTCAAGTTGCACCAGGGGAGGTTTAGGCTGGATATCAGGAAACACTTCTTTACAGAAAGGGTTGTTAAGCACTGGAATAGGCTCCCCAGGGAGGTGGTTGAGTCACCATCCCTAGATGTGTTTAAAAATCATTTGGATGTGGTGCTTAGGGACATAATTTAGTGGAGGGTTGTTAGAGTTAAGGTAGTATGGTTAGGTTGCGGTTTGACTTGATGATCTTTAAGGTCTTTTCCAATCTGAGCAATTCTATGTTTCTACGATTCTATGTTTGTAATAATAAAAATACTTATTCAGCTGCCTATTTTGCATTTCTATACCCTGTGGTGTTCATTCATTAATTTCCTTATTATAAGGAAAATAAAATCTTGAATAAAATATAAGCATGAAAGTGACAAGAATGTTTCAATTTTCCTTGTCCTGGGGAAGAACAAAAACAGACTCAGGGATAAAAAGGGAACCATACAAGCAAAAACTCCACATCACAAGCACACATACACACACACAGGCCAAAAATAAAAATAAAAATAATAATGCAAAACTATGTGGTAGTGGCAATTTAAAAATGAAGGTTCATGTTGTTTCCTCATATGATATTGCTGGCAATGGCCTCTAACATAATTAAATCAAAGCACATATTGCCGGTGCACCATTCGTAATTCATAAGTAAACATTTCTGCCATTTCACTCAATTAAAAACAAACTGCATTTTGTAATACTAGATACAAATGCTGACTCTTTCAAAGAAGGCACTGTGAATTTTCAGGCTATATAAAATATAGCTTCTGTAGAACAACAACAACAACAAACATTTTATGTAGATATTTCCATTTTGTTTTTCTTGAGTGCATGTTTATAGATACATGTGTAAGTGACTCAGTAGATGTAGATAGAATTACTTTTTTTAATGGCAGCAGACAAGGAATCAGTTATGCTGCCCTCGGCTCTTTACAGGGAAACCTATCAGCCCTCAATAACGTGAAAATCTTGAGAGGAGCAACGCCAGAATGGTCACTGAACCAGAGAAATTCAATTTGCCTACTGTAAAGTCTGTTTTGTCTGTCACAGAAACTAACTCAATCCAAAATTACTTTCTAGATTTAGTCACAGTAGTCAAGGAAAGGTGTCCAGTCCATGGCAGAAGTGGGGATCACGGGTAGCAATTGCCAAAAGCATTCAGTACTGTTACTCTATCCAGAGAGTAGACTCCATGTTTTCCTCAGAAAAGGCTTGGAGTACGTGTTCAGGACTCCAAATTCAAGTTCACACCTAGAGATTGCATGAGCTCTGTCAAAATAGCCTAAACTTAAGCTGATTTTTTGTTATTTGGTTTTCCATTAACATACAAGAATGAAAAAGATAAATGAAGAAGAAAATCAGATAAGGTATAGGTATGGGTTAGGAAGTATTTTTCCATTCAGCAGAACTGAATTTGCAGACAAAAATGAACTATAAGCGAACTACTACTCCTTGGAGAAGTTTGATGGGTATACAATGATAATAAAAAACACTGTTGGATCTTTTTTTTCTCTTTTCACATTTTTGCATGAAAGCAAAATAAATAAAAAACAAAACAAGACAAAAAAACCCCATACAAAACCAGTTCCTAAGTTTAAAACTTACTGTTTATTTAAACAGAGAAGAATGAAGATTCCTGTTGTTATTCAATGGCAGTCCAAGTCAGGTAAAATAAATACTCACAGACTTCTTCCAAAACTTAGATTCAACTTAAACGACAGTACTTTTCCGAATGTAATTAATATTATTAATAGCTACACTAGTGATTTTAATTCATGGCTTTGAATTTCCTTGGTTAGACCTATGAACTGCCACAAGAAACAAATTTCTCTCATCTGTGAATGCTCAAAACTCATCAGATTCACTTCCCATTCAGTGAACATTTATTTTATTTTCATTCCAAATTTATTTGCACTTATATAGTATCTTTGTCTGAACCTTGAAGCAAATCCTTCTGTAAGAACTTTTTATTACTGTTTCCTTCATTTATTTGTTTGTGTGTTTCTTCTGTAAAATGCATGCAACACCATTGTAGTAAATTTTCCTTGGATGGTTGGCAGATGCCGACCAAAACACTTTCTCACTCTGTCTCCTCTACAGAATTAGAGAAAGAAAATAAAATGGAAAACTCTTGGATCAAGATAAAGAGACGTACCAAGTACTGTAACAGCAAAAAAAGATTCAACTTCAGTTAAAAAATAGTAATAATAATTTATTGCCAACTAAAATAAAGTATGATGATGAGAAACAAAGACAAAACTATAATACCTACTCCCAAAATGATCTCATCTTTTCACAGGTGCAACTTTACTTCATAATTCTTGAATATTTTACCTGTTCTACTACTGCTGAGTGGCAAAGGAAAGACAGGGAATTCACAGGGGGTTGTGGCTGGTTCGTAATGGTTTCTTAGAAGCCCTCACACTGTTTTCTCTGCTCCAGTGTGGGTCCTCTTTGAAGCCCTCACACTATTTTCTCTGCTCCAGTGTGGGTTCTTCCCACGTGCTCAAATGCTTCAAGAATAAAAAAGACCCAACAGAATCACAGAATGCCGAGTTGAAAAGGACCATAATGATCATCTACTTTCAACCCCCCTGCCATGGGCAAGATTGCCAGCCACTAGACCTGGCTGCCCAGAGCCACATCCAGCCTGGCCTTTAATGCCTTCAGGGATGGAGCATCCACAGCCTCTCTGGTCAACCTGTTCCAGTGCGCCACCACCTCTGAGTGAAAAACTTCCTCTTAATATCTAAACTAAATCTCCCCTGTCTTAGTTTAAAACCATTCTCCCTTGTTCTATCACTATCCACCCTCGTAAATAGTTGTTCCCCGTCCTGTTTAATAGAACCATAGAAATATGGGTTCTCCATACCTCCTTTTCCATATCTTAAAGGTATAATCCAGGTGTATCCAAATGGTGACCCATGGGATACATGCAGCCCAGCACAGCTGGCAATGTAGCCTGTCCCCTGCTCCATACTATAAAGATGGTAGCTCTTCACCACTGCTTGGGCATGCATCCATTGCTCAGCAACAACCAAACTGTCAGAGCACTATTAATGCTTTGTAATCTGAAACCTAGACTTGGTGAGGGCAGTACTGTGCAGAATTGACTGAAGTGGTAGCAAATAATTTTACGCATTTTGATACACTGGCTAAACACAGTGCTCTGAACAATGAAGAACACACAGACATGCTTTACATTTTGATAAAGGAGTTTGAGAACAGGTTTCAAGATTTCAAAAAAAAAAAAAAA
>JACDJE010000546.1:43272-91044 GCA_016647715.1 Pavo muticus | reverse complement strand
AAAAAGTACATATAAATTTATACAAATATTATAAAAAAAACTGTTCAAACTGTATTCAAATAATCTTTTCCTAGGATAGCATGGAACAAGTAGAGAAATACAGAATTTCACAAGTCTGTGGTCTTTGTATTATTCTGTTATGTTTAGAAAAATAAAATTGTTTGATATTAATGCATTTGTTATATGGTATTTCACAAATTAGCCTTTCTGTTTTGTTATCAAAATAAATTTCCTTTGGGTTTTCAGGGGCTCCTAAATCCTATGCAAAAGTTGCACTATTAAAGACATAAAACAAACATCTTGCCACAATCTTGGTGATGATTGCCTTATTCTACTTACCCTTAAATTGTGCTAGCAGGAATTGTTTTGAAATATGCTGTGATTCCTTATTCTTTCATGCATTAAAACATTTTATGCTTTACCACATCAGAAAGGTCAACTAGTATGAGGGTTACAAATCTATTATTTTTGTGTTTTTGTTCTCTTTTTGCATCTTACATTATGCATTTTTTTTGTTCTTTTGTGGTTTTATTTATTTTAGTGGATCTCTTTTTTCTTTTTCTTTTTTTTTTTATCTTCTTTAATGTCTTTTTCTATTAAACATAATATCACTGCAGTGGAATTCAGTGGAGTTTAAATTTTGCTAGAAAGTATCTTCAAAAATAGGATCCTCTATTCTAGAAGTGCATTTTCAGGTTGTCAATAATCAACAAGAAGATTTGATTAAATCTTTTCATATTAGATTACTTGATACTGTGCATTACAAGTGACTTAGATCTGTGCATAGTGATCAAGCACTTTGCTAATGTTATAGTAATGGTGAATAATCTTGTCCTGCTCTTATTTATCCTAAATGTCAGAACGTGGTAACAGCAAAGGTACTCAGCAAGATGATCTCTGCCCTTTCATACTTCTCTCTTTAAAGAACTTAATAACTTAAATTTCCATAGAATAGTTTCAATGGCTTCTATTCTGTGAATGCTTTCCTGCATGAAAGGAAAAAAAAAGGCTTACTAGCAAAGAATGTGATATACAACCTTGGGTTACAATGAACTTCATCCTGAAATATTTTTAGTGTTAAATAAATACATAAACTTTTGTAAAATAAAAGACAGGCAAGTTATATGAGTAGGTAGGAATATTATCAAAATTATCAGTGTCAGTCTGTGACACTGGGAATTTAAATACTATGCTTTCTACATGTATCATACTACAAAACTTCACAACAAACAATAATGAATACTGAAACCATTTTTGAAACTAGAAGATGAATCTTCAGATCTGTTTGCCAAATGCAAAAATTCAAAGAAATTCTGGTGACAAATCCTAGAGCCTGTGTCAGCTGAGACACTGTCAACACAGCTGAAAAGGAACATTCTTAAAATTGAATGACAGTAGAAAAGCATCTTACTTTCTCAAATGACCATATAACCTTATATGAGGCATTATCTAAGGTTTCTTGTTGAATTGAGACCTTGTCTAGGTTAGCCTCCAATTAAGCAATGGATGACATTTCGGGTAGTAGAGAGAGAAAAAGCTAAAACCTTCTTTATCTACTATGATTAAAGTTCTAGGAAAGCATCTCTTTGAGACTGAAAAGAGTCAGTCTCAGTTCATCAAACTGAAGATGAAATAAAATGATATTTTTAGGCACAATAAAATAATATTTGGTCACATGAAAAATAAATAATATCACAATAGGACTAAGTAGTACTGCTTTAATAAACAGTAAATTTGCCCTCAAAAATGATAGTTTAAGGGTTCATGAATGGAAAACCAGAAAGGCTCTAATTAGAAATAAAATATTTTAACAGATTTTGAAGATTAAGTACACTTTGGAAGCACCTAAATTTTTTATTTGACAATTTACAAAAGTAATATTTCTATTCTGTATTTCAAAATGGCATTGGCTTGGTGTTGGTTTGGTATTTTTTATTTTATTTTTAAAATTTAAATGATGATCAAAATGTAGGTTATAAAATCAAATAATATGATAACTTACTAATTCAGCCAAAATTCTCAAATTAATAGAATCTGGGGGAAGGAGTAGAAGGGAAAATTATGAGAGAAAAAGAAAGAAAAACTTATTCCAGATCTGCCTAACCCAGCTTTTTCTACTGAAACAAACTTCTATTTTTCACCTATGTTCATATTAAAAGAAATTTCTGGTAATATCATCAGCACATTGCAAAATAATAATTTATGTCCTCAAAGCAATACTAATGGGCTTGGAAACAGTGCCATGATGACAAGGCTAGAGTCAGAGCCAGATTCATTGGAACAAATTCAGAAATTTCTGTATAAAAATACTGAAGAACAGAACAGCTCATATCATAGTGACTTCATTTATCATAGTTACTGAGTGTCACAAGGACATTTTGAAGGATGCCTGTGTGAAACTTGCAGAGACTTGTTTCGAAACAATGCAACCCAGGCTTTACAGTGGCGGAGGGGCTGTACTTAGCTGGCTTTATTGAAGGCTGGGACCAGCTCACATAACTCCAACAGAGCAGGGGTAAGGACGAAGTAATATAAAAGTCAGGCAACCTATGGGGCACTCCTCCTGGTTGATCACCAGGGATTATTGCTGAAGAATCCTGAACACCAAACTGCAGATGAAAGCAAGTTACTACCCCAATGGCTGTCTTGGACCAACTAAACTATATAAAGGTAAGCTTGCATGCTTACCTTTATTGAACTTCCAGCCTTGGACCAAAGAACTGAAGGCTCCATCTCCAGGTGGAGACTATACATATAGTCTATTACACTGTATATATACACTATTTCTGTTTTACTTGTTTTCCTATCTCTCTCTCTCTCTTTCTCTATTTCATGATAGTTATCAGGATGGATAGAACCAATTAGATACACCAACTCTTGTTGTTTTGCGTGACATTCCCTGTTACTGAATTTGCCTGGCTTTGCTGTTTTTCCTGGTTTTTACTGTTACCAGATTTGCCCAACTTGAGGTTTCACAGAGCTCTCATTGTTGTAGAATATTGAGGATATTATATTGAATAAATTGTTTGATTGTTTAATCTTGTTATGTTCCCTGAGTTGTTAAAGTGGGTGAGTCATTGTGACCGTACTACTGCAAAGCCCCTCTGACTGGGGAAATCCCTCACTCAGAGCAAATAA
Organism: Pavo muticus; assembly: GCA_016647715.1. Lineage (NCBI taxonomy): Eukaryota > Metazoa > Chordata > Aves > Galliformes > Phasianidae > Pavo > Pavo muticus. The sequence continues at coordinate 87,906 of JACDJE010000546.1, read as the reverse complement.
AAAAAGACTCACCTCTCTTGCAACACACTGAGTGGGATGAGACTGAACAGAGTTTTAAGGCCCTAAATGATGCTTCAGTGCTTTATGTCGTATTTAATTGTACCTTGCATTTAGATGACACTCTCATCTAATTCAATTTCAATTCTTTTAAGGAAAATTAAACAGCTCATTTATTTTATTCAAAGAAAAAAACAACAACAAAATATGGGACAATTAGGATATTTTAGCATCATATTCATTGCATGACGTGATTAATAACCAAAGTAACTGAGGTTACTTTTAGCTGGAGAGGAAATAAACCGAGACTATTAGGTGATAAGTTTGGATAGATTGTTAATTTTCCTAAAATATTTTTTTCTCATATTGTGTATATGCCAAGTTACTATTTATTTTCTGTTCTATTTTTGTTTGTTTGTTTTTCTTATTTATCTTAATGTTTGAGAACTTTTACTGTATTCCAAAGAATGTTAAAAATTGTTGGACTTACGCCTTCTATTGCTAACATCATACAGTGGAGTATATGCAAACATAAACCTCATTGTCACAATACAGGTAAATTTACCACTTTTTTCTGTAGGCAGACAGGCTTTTACATGTCAACTTTTACAGTTATTTGCTTTTATCATGCTCTTTTGACCATTTTATAACCTCATCCTTAATGATTTAATTTCAAAACTTTTGATGGAGATTACCATTGTGTATTGAACCACAATATGGCTAGTCTTAAATCAACCATTTAACTAAACACTTTTTTTTTTTAATTTCAAAACACAGTTGAATTTTGAAATGAAAATTCTTTTTGTTACATCTATTACAATTAATTGGATTAAAAACAAGTATAAATATTTTTGAAGAGTTTAATATTTATTCTTGGATGTTTTTACTTGGATTAATTGTCTGGCAAATTGGGCAAGGAAAGGATAAAGCAAATTCAATGACATTTCATTCATGAAGTAATTTCCTGAGGGATGTTCCTCCTGATGAACTGCATATTACATCTGATGTTTCTCTGACCAGAGGCTACAGTGAAACCAGTCTTTGTGAAATCTTCTCATCAAGCGTGATATCATAAAAACAGAATATCACCACCAGATTGTCTAATTGGGAGGCAGCTTGCTTTTCCCCTATGCTTCCTGTCTTTCACATGTACCACCGTTTTTTATTGCTTTTTATATATGCTCATATTAGAAAACCTTGGTCAGCAATATAACTTTAAAAGTAATATATTTTTCTGCAACCGACAGACAACAACCTAATAATTTACTCTGACTTTACTTTGCTGTAATCGTATTTTACTTCCCACCTAAAAAATTATGATCATATGATACGGCATGCTTTGTTAGAACAAGTGCTGAGATATGAAGACCTAATCCCATCCCTGCAGTTTCACTCTCTGGTGAGCAGTATCCTCACATTTTACACAATTAACATTACAATTGAGCCTATTTTGGTTTCTTTTTTTCCCCAGTTACATCGATAGAAAAAGGGAAATATGTAAGTAGTGACAGGAGGTTCTTCTAGTAACAGTTAGGAATATAATCTGACTTTGCATTTGATAGATGGTTTTCTTCTCCTGTGGACTAGAGACTCTTACCCACATAAAGTGTCACTAATTAGATAAATTCCATTAAGGAGGGTACTAGGGAAACTATTCCTTTTTTGTTTGCATTGCCTAGACCTAGTGAATGATAAGTTAAGCTCTTCAGGCTATTAAGAGAAAGTAGAAAAGGAGACAGATTCTCAGAGGTAAGCCCTCAATTTCTGCTTGTATGTGAAGCTGCTCACAGAATCTGAGCACAAGGACAGGTCAACAAACCTTTGACCAAATGGCACTTTAAAGCCAGGTTAGTTATGAAAGGCAGTCTTCTTATCAAGCACTCATAAAAAACAAATATACAAAAACATACAAAGAAATAAATTCACTAGAGTGTGTAATGGTAAAGGAATAGGAAGGGGTGCAAGAGAAAGGTGTAAGTAGTCAATTGCCTTTGCTTCAAGAAGACAAGAAAATCGATAATCCAGAAATGATTCTCATTTCCATCCAACACATCTAATACAGTTTGCTGCTACTAAGTGACTTAAAATAGAAGTAATTTTAAACAATCTCAAAACTAAAATTTTAGCAGATACATTTTTATATTACGTGTATTAGACATAAAGGTGCAATGGCACAAACTAGATAAGAGTACTGGCTTCTTTTTTTCTTAATATTGTTTTCTAGCAGATGTTTCCTAAATGCATCCCTACTTGAAATGTGGTGCAATGAAAGTTAACCACAAATAATCATTTAAATAACGTTACATGTAAATGAGTCATGTATTGAACATTTTTATTTTATTCAGTATCCCATATTTATCTGATGTTGCTTTTGTCTTCTAACAGGGAGCGACTATGTAAACAGATATGCCTTGCATGTGGAGTACAGGCATACAATATAGTATATACAGTATAACACAGCTATCACACCACCAAATGAAGAGCAGCTTAATCTGCACAAATCACTGGATTATGACCAGGGAATGGTATGGAGCCAAATATTGGCTTCAATGTGTTTGAAACAATGGCAGCAATGTTGGAATATCACAGTTTGTGGCAGGTGAGTCACATGAATGCTCACACAGGAAAAAAAAGAACACTATGTGCAAGTTTGTCAGGACCAATACAAGGCTGAAGGTGACCGTTTTCTGGATCACATCACTACTGATGATAAGATGTGGTGTCACCTGTCACCACTATAAGCCAGAATCAAAGCAAACAGTCCATGACATGGCGAGATCTGAATTTCCCATTGAAGAAAAAGTTCAAGAAGCAGCTCTCAGTGGATTAAGTGATGTACACATTCTTTTGGAGTAAAAAAGGGATAATCCTTCTAGATTTCCTGGAACCCAGACAAATCATCAACTCTGACTGCAGCATCACAAATCTGACTGACCTGAAAGCTTCAACTTCAAGAGCTGGGCCAGAGACACAGATGGTCTTTCTCTTGCAACGCTATAACACCAGACCCCATACCAGTTTGAAGACTGACATTGCCAATCTTGACTGAACTGTTCTACAACACCCACTCTATATTCCGGTTTAGGTACCTTCTGATATCCATCTGTACCAGATGATGAAGAATGGACTGTGTGGGCAACATATTCCTAGCATGGGCAACATATTCCTAGCAATAACACTGTCACAGCAGCTGTGAAACAGTGGGTCACCTTTTCTGGTGCAGATTTTTACAAACATGCCTTGAATGCTCTTGTTGAAAAATTGTGCTTTGTAGCTGAGAATTTGCTCTATCAAATAGTATTATTGCTCCCTTTGTATCTGTGGTTTTTTGTTTGTTTGTTTTTTCCACTTAGAAGTAAATAGGAGGAATTACTTTCAGTGCAACCTATATTTATGTTTGTTTGTTTGTTTGTTTTAATTTTTTATTTCTTTTTGGGAGGGTTTTTTTTCATTAAAAATGCCTTCTTTAATGTTCAGTATTGAGGAGTAAGGAGGAATAAGAAAAATTATTCATAGAACAGCATCAGAGAAAGTGGAAAATATGTAGCGTTGTTCTGCCTTTTAAATAGGAGCTGTTTGTATTTATGTACCCAGTGGATACAACTGTCTCTCCTCTCTTTCTTAAAAAGTTTTACATTCCTAATTCAATGAAAAATATGTTTTTCTCTGGTATCTGGAAAAGCAAGAGAGTTCATAAACTGGAAAAGGATATAAATGCAAAACAGCTGTTTGTAAATNAAACAAACAAACATCAATTTATGTTTTTGACACCATTTTCAGTTGATATAAGTACATTACCTGTAATTTTTCAAATGGAATGTATGGAGCTGCAATCAGATATTCAATTCAAAAATCTGATCATGTCTATCTACCAAAATTTCATAAGACCTCCCTTACCAGAGGAAAAAATTTTAACCCTCACTTCACAGTCATGTCTTAATCATGTCATTGCTTTTTGGCAACATGCACATTTGTGGACAGTTGTCAAGGATGAAGTACAGGAAGAGTAAAATTTCATCAAAAATCTGTGACAAACACCTTGGGACGTCACTGAAAACTGAAACCACTGCCACTGAACCAGGGTGATGCATTAAATTCACAAACGTAACGTCACATATCCCACTAGATTTATGTATTTTGTTCCTTTTTTTTTTTTAATGTTTTTAGGAAAATATTAAAAATTAAAATATTTTGTTACTTATTTATCAATGATACTGTATATTTAATGAGGGTTGCTCCAAAAGTAATGTCTCATGTTTTTTTCTGAGTTCATAAGAAAAATTAAGTTAAGCAAACATTAAGAGATTGCAAGTAAAACATTTCATAGAAAGCTGTGCATTTTCAACCAACCTGTGTCTGAAGGGTTTCCTGAGAAAGTATGCTCTTATTTTGTTGCAGCAAAATGTCTGTGTCAGAGTAGCTGGGACAATTTTGGATAAGTCTAATTCAAACTTTGATAAAAAAGTTCTGTCCCCTCTTGGAGTGTCATTCACATGCGCCCTGGAAGATCGCTCTTAATGTGATTTTCTACTGCAGGAGTTTTACTACATTTAAATCACCACCTAGCTGTGGTGGTGATTCAAAACTGTTTTTTCCTCCTGTCTACAGGACTGGTAAAAATAGTTTGGCAGACTTAGTTGACAGACTTCCATTTAACACTGAACATATGCTTCAAGAGGTTTTTGTTTTTATTAATATATTAGATTAAAAAAAAAAAAAAGTACATATAAATTTATACAAATATTATAAAAAAAACTGTTCAAACTGTATTCAAATAATCTTTTCCTAGGATAGCATGGAACNATTCCTCCCTACGGAATATCTGCATGCTGACGGACTCTCCTGGGCCTGCTACCGGAGACCTGCTGCTTTCTCCCGGACTTGCACCGCGGCTTCTCCCCGAACCTACCCGGTACCTGCACCGTCTTGCTGCCTGGGACCGGCCACGCTGCTGCTGCTCTCCTCCCCTGAGCCTCTGCCCCGGACCATCGGACAACGCGACCTCCGCTGGATCCTGGTGGTGACTATCCCCGCTTTATGCAATTCTTGCTTCTTTCCTATCTTTTCTATCGCCCGCCTTCCCTTCCCCATCACCTTAATTAGTAATAGTATTTGTCCTCCACTTCCCCATCTCCCTAATTAGGACTTGTAATAAACTGGTTGGACCAACATTTGAACCGTTGCTTCTTAATCTCACGTCGGGTATACATACATTAAAAGAACCTCATCTCCCTCCTATAAATTGGAGCGAGACAATGCCCTAGATCATGTGGACATCAACAGACATCCTCTTGCCCCCTGAAAATAATGTATAGAGCACTTAACAGAAAAACTGTGGCTTAGACAGATTTCTCTAGTTTTCATTTAAATTCTACCTTGCTGTCTGCAGAGGTCCAGAAAGTTTCTGATATATTCTATAATAATAAAGTACAGTAATAAAAAAAATGATCATGACAACTAAAAGGAGGAATATTTGCATGCATGTACTTAGTCTTTAAAATCTGTGTTTATTCTCTTCAGGTAATTTCATTAATAAATTCAGTTGATTTTCCTGTCCCACAGAAACCTACAGGCAGCTCCCACTTCATACCAGGGAGTCTGTCACCTGCATGGACTTGCTTTTATCTACAAGTGCAGCAAGTTATCTTATGAACATCCAGTTTTGTAAAGAAATGTTATAGTAGCTGGACTGAAGAAAAGGAGAAGCTCTACTCTGCATAGTGTCTGCGTGACACACTGCACGTGGATTGGAATCCACTTATTTTGATAATATATAAGCTAGGTCTCCCAACATCTTTTTAGATGTAAACTTATCTATTTTGTGCTCTTCTTAAGGTGTTAGCTCTAAGAATTAGCTTTTAAAATGATACATTGCAGGGATCACAATGAACCAGACCCTTCTGATACAAAACTATAGATACCAGGTCAAGTGTTCTATTGCAAGACACAAATTTCATTTAGCTGATACAACTGATGGCTGTTTAAGTTAGAGTGTAGGATCCTGCATTTTGTCCCATAACCTTCCCTGGGAAATGATGATTATACAGACCTGTAGTAAGTTAACTTATGTCCCATAGAAATACTTTTTTTTTTTTTTTTTTTTTTTTTGTGCTACTAGAAAAGGTCATACAGTGACTACAGCAGATATATTTCTAAAAATGATTACAACATGCATGAAAGTATATTAAAATGTGACTTCTTTTAATGTGTGTATTTCTCTGCAATCCTTATTTTCCAAAATGGTGATCATCTGTAGCTGCAGGAGAAGTCAAATGGAAATGTAATTATTCTTTATCTTAGAACTGAAGTCATTCCTTTCTCTCAACTCTTCAAATTACATTACGAAAAAATACATCCATTAATGATAGATTCTTTTAATTTTGCTTGACGAGAAAGAACAAGCAATAGATGTGTTGTGTCCAAATTCTTTGCAGTTCAAATGATTAGTGACAAAGATTATTGAGATAGAAAAATACTAGATAATAGGAGAGATACTAGAAAAAGATAGTAAAAATTTAAAAATTAATTTACCCGTTTTGATCCTCAGTATAACATTCCTTACCATGTATAATGTTTTCAAAGAATGAGTGTTGTAATATGGATTAAATTTTTTACAGTGATATCCTGAATAACAGATATCATTCATAAAATTCATCACATACTGACACACTATTTTTTACCAAGGTCATTTTGCTGTCAGTGTTAGAGCAGAATAGAATAATTGTTAAGCTTTTTTTTTTTTTCTTTTCCCCACCCCCCAGCTGCTATAAACAAGTGGCAGCAGAAATGTTGTTTGTGTTTATTCTTTGTGCAATATTGCTTACTTCTCATGGAGAATTTTACTGTGCAATAAAGCCTTTAATTATCCAAATCTAGACTTTGGCTGTATAAGGAATAAGACAGTACATCACAGTATATCATAAAACAGAGCAAATACAAATATAGATTCTCCAACGAAGGCTAAAGAGGGACACCACTTTGAAAGGCAAGAACTGAATGTGATTAACTCTAATATTAAGTTGATGGGATTCATTTCCTAACTAATGAAAAATGTGATAATAGAAGAGACAGTTACTAAGTATTAATATCAAGTAGTTATACTGTTTGTGTAAGAAATTTCACAGGTGGCATGGAGATACTTGCTTAATCCCTCTTTTCATTTTTTTACCCAGTATCTGAAAAATGTAGCTGCTGAAGTAGTGCATGTTGTGACAACAACATAGTGTTGTGGATAAAGTCCTTTGTCCTTCTATCAAAGCAAAGTAAACTGAAAAAAAAGGGCAAATTACCACTGTTTCTGAGAAATTTAAATAATGATTTGTGGTCTGAAATTCCTGCATTTGCTGTGGTTTTCTAGTCACTGAAATAGAGAAAGCCTGCGTCATGCATTTCTTAATCCGTTTTGTTTCATAATAATTTGTTTCACATAATTCTGACAGAATTACAGAATGATGAGTTCTCATAGTTCAGTTCATTGAGTGCCCCGCAATTCCAAATATTCATAGAAACATTCCCTTACTTGTTATGCCTATGTGATGCTTGGGGGATTTAAAGGGTTTTATGAAAGACATTCAATTTATCCTCAAATGAAGAACTGTTTTCTCAAGATGGCAGAAACATACTTGAGGAGGACAGCTGGTTCACTTATTTGACTTTGTTTTACGTAAAACATGGATCTTGTTCCAGTTCTTACAAACTGTAATGCCAAATGGGATAGATCAGCATGATTCTTCTCATAAGCACAAACAAGCATTGTCTTTGTCTCTATTCTACTGAGAAATAACTATTTGTGGGCTGACTTGTTAATGAGCAAGCGTCTACTTGTCGCTGTTTTCATGAGATTTTGGCTTCAAGTGTTACTAAAAATCAAATGTGGTAATGAGACAAATAATAATTAAGATTAATTTTCTTTAAATAATCACTGGACTCCTTTGGAGTCTAATTTGTGGTTTCTGAATCTGAATAAAAAAATAAAATTTTGCTTTTATTGCTAATGATCTTTACAGACGATTATTTTCATTCTTGCTCTTTTTAAAAAATAGTGGTTTGTATGCTTTCATTTGCATCCCCTATGTTGCAAGAGAAAGCTAAAACTCACAATCTTCACTTTAAATGTTGTTTTACTATACTGAAATTAAACACACATTTTCAAAAAGTAGAATCCTACTCTACATGTAAATCAGTTTCTTACACATACAGTAAACTATGCATATAACTACCTAGCAATTTGGATGCATGATTACTCATTTACATGAAGAGTCATGGTAGAGTTGTCACCGAGATGTTTATTATATACTACCATTTTTTCTTCATTCGGTGATTTTGAAAATTCAAATTACGTATAAGGGAAACTACATTATTTGGCTCTAGCCAAGGAACATAAGCTGTAATATAACATCTATTGGAACATCTGCTCTGTCAGTAAGTTTAAGTTTTGACACAGAAAAAATTTTACAGATTATAAAACATTTCTGCATTTCCATTTAATATATCCTTTGCCAATTGGTTATAGCATTTAGAAATGAAATATGTGAAAAATATAGCCAGCATGGTATGAAATTGATAAGATACTCTATTTTTGCCTCAGTGAATCAAAGCTAGATTTACTCAGTACTATACACCTTTGCTTTATAGCTCCTTGAAACATACAATTCCTTTAATAAAAAAAAATAGCATCAAGGCTCCACATAGAAGTTTCACACTTGAGCAATTATTAAACTGATACCTTTTTAGCTTCACGATGAAAGCTTTCCTTTTTTTCTTTTTCTGTTTTACAAATCTGCTGTGTTACCATTTTGTCTTAGAAATCATGGAAAAGCATTATTAATATTGACTTCCAAACATGTTGAATTTCTATTTTTGAATTTATGTCTGAATTAATAATCAAACTAGAAAAACTACTGCAGTGATTGTTTCGTGATTTTAATTTCGAAATAATACTTAATCTTAAAATATTTCAGAAATCAGTGAAGGCCCCTTAAATGCCTTCAAAAAATTTCATAAGTGTTAGATATTTAAAATATTCACATGGTTAGTAGCACTCCTTAGTTCATTCTTCATCACTTTCTGCCCACGTTGATGTATTCTATTTGTTGTGATGTTGAGGTGGTTGCAGTATTTTTNCCTCCTAGTTTTTGAAAAATTTGTTTTTTATTGAAGCAAAATAGATAGGAGGAATAAGAAGTCAGTCTCAGAGGGAAGCAGATGGGTCTGTATTTACACAGGTGTCTCATCCCATTCAGTGGTTTCTGGGGAAATCTTATTCTGTCTCCTGAGTAGCAACTTACCTAGTCAGCAGTGGTTGCTACCATGATGAAGTCATTCAAAACTCACAGGAATAATACAAATCAATTTATGAGAGCTTTCTAATAAGAAACTAATACTTGGAGTTAAAATTGGCAAAGTTGCTAATAATAATTATTAAGCATTACAGGTACTTGGGTACAGGAGTGTCTAAGTTTCAGATGGGACAGAATTGTTTCCTTTAGAGTGTCTGGTATGTTGCTGTGCTTTGGTTCTAGGAGAAAAACAATGTTGATAACGCACAGATGTTTATAGTTGCCTGCTAAGCAATGCTGTATAGATCCAAAGCCATTCATAGCAAAGAACCCAAGGAGCTGGGATGGAACAGAATTAGGACAGTTGACTTAAACTGGCCTAAAGGATATTCCACACCATATGACATAATGTGGAAGGAGTTTTGAAGGGAGTGGGAGTTCATCTGTCACTCTTCCGTTGCACGGGGGGCTAGATGGGCAACAGTTGGGGGTGGTAAGCAATTGCTTGTGCACCACTTGTTACATATATTTATTGTTATATATATATAAATAAATATAAAAATAAATATAAGTATTTTCATTTTTCCTTTCTTCATCTTAGTAAATATTTTTATCTCAACCCATAAGTTCTACTTTGTTTTTCTCAATTCTCTCCCCCATCCCACTTGGAAAAGGACTGAGTGAATGACCGTGTGGTGCTCAGCCACCTGCCAAATTAAACCACAACAAGGAGTTATTTCTGTGCTAAAAATTCTAAGACAATATTAGGCAACAGCTACTACGAAGAGTGGAAGAGTAATAGAAAAGTTAGAAAGTGGGGAAAGAGGGAGGCAGACAGACATACAGACATAGCAAAACCAAGCAGTTCACCACTCCTCTATCCAGCAATGTCTTGATGTCAGAGGGTGCTTATCTTTGGTAGTCGCAGGTCATCCAAAGTGCAATGGTCAGTTGACAACCACAACGAATACACAAAATCTCTAATTTATATTCCAGACAAGCTGAGACTGCTCTTTGGAGTAACAGTTTCTGGCTTCAGGTCTTTCAGCAGGAACTCTTTTGTTCCAGTCTTCCAGGTCTTGCAAATTTAAATCAACAGGGATAAGCAGAGATCAAGCATGCCAGCTTGTATCTTGCCTTCACAGAATACAACAGTATCAACTCCTAACTTCCCATATCAAGCCAAAAATATTTGCTCCCAGGTGGCCTTCCCATTCAAAAGCAAGCAGCTTCTGGCTCTGTTCAAAGGAATGTTTTCAAATGTAGAACTGTCCACAAAATGTTGCTGATTGTCTCATGTTTATTTGAGACAATGCATTCCTTGCCAGTCTCAGACAACTGGAAAGAGAATGGTAATAATGGGTTGATCACTGAAGACAGAGTGACCAAAGTCAAGCTGGGAGCTGATGACAGTAGGAACCAGAAATGAAGGAATGACCCTCCAGCATATCCACCTTTAAATACCAAAAGATAGTAATTAATAAAGTTATGATGAAGTAAGTTTCGTGTTTCATTGTAAAATGAGAATCTCCAGTCAGAATGCATCTATTAATAATAAAAAAATCCTTCTGGAATGATTGTTTAATAGTTTTCATTCATGCCTTAAATAGTAAATCACAGTAATAAATCATCATTATGATTTTAGGGGGTACAACTTATGAAATACATTGTATTGTTTCTGGCATTTCATTTGTTATAAGATTGTTTTTAAAATATTCTGTAATATTCATTCTTGGAGGGAGATTGATCAAATAATCATTCAAATATTGCCTGCATTAATCTTATTTTTTTCTAATTTTTCAAAGCTTATGAAAAGTAATTTAGCTGTTGTGGTAGGGGAAGAGATTATTTTGACAGATTCTTAAAATCCATGGAATAATAAGGGCATATGTGTATGCATGCATTGCACATACTTTGAGGCCCTATCCAGCAATGGTGAAACATTTGCAGTTTCTGTTCGAAAACCAATTTCCTAGGTCCACTTAGATAGTAATTACTGTTTCTTGAGGGACGAGATCTTTATACTCTATTGCTTCAAGGCATAAATTTTGATCTTTACTTAAATAATTAAATAGTTTTCCCCATGTTTGTTATCAATATCACATAGAAAATATTGGAAAGTTGCAACTATACTACAAATCCTGAAATAAGTCAGCGAACCTGCTAGCAAAGATTTTCCTATATATAGACTATATACATGAAGATACTTAGATATAGAGATAGATGTATAAATATCCTTCTTTTCATATATATATGTGCATACACATTGCTACATAACAAGTATTTTTGAATTTTCCAATTACGTATATGTTTATCAGCCTCAAAAGCAGACAGAAATGAATGCAATCATAGTATCATTAAGGTTGGAAAAGACTGCTAATATTATCTAGTCCAACCATAAATGATAAATTCACTTACCAGATCACAAGACCATCACAAAAGAAAACAAAAATGAATCTGTGATTCTTTACATAGTTCTCCTCTACTAACAAATTTTAGCATGGAGCTCATCTGTGCCATTAATGCAAGAATAGGTCCAGCCCAAAACTGTGCGATTAATAGTAACTCCAATGTAGCTCCAAAATCAAACAAGCCCAGATAAGGATTAAGTTCTGAAACAGAGTAAAGAGGAAGGAAAATTTTAGCAAAAGTAACTCGCTTGTTTCAAACTGGGGCCAGAAGAAAATTATTTATTTCACCAACTCTCTCCTATGGAGTTAGTCATTTTTATATGGAAATTGACAGCCTTAAACAAAAATTTTCAATTTAAACATTTCAAAAAAAAAAGAAAAAAAAGTGTTATTTTTAAAATCCAAATTCTTTTTGTAATTGGCCAGAAATATAATTCATACATAGTCACAGTTATTCTAGAGGTTTATTTTTCCCAAATTATTTCCTTTTCCTGACAGCTAGCATTGGTTGTAGTAAGTAAGGTGACTGTGAGAATATGGAAACATATTTTACCGATATTGATCTGTTACGTAATCTATATGCAGACAAAACAGTCTTATTAATAAATGCTTGGAAACAAAATGCAAGACGCATACAAATGCTTTCTCAAGCCTTTTCTTGTCACAACATATAGAGTCATGAGTAGGACGAGAGCCTCTTTACAAAGGCATAACAAAAAATGTGTTTCTGACAAAACTGACCCAAAGTTAAACAAATGGGAGAACCAGTTTTTGCTAAACAATAAATACCTAGCCATTCTTCTTAGGAGGCTAGCTGATCACTAACACTATCGAATTAAAATTTTCTATAATAGAACAGTATTAATGAGATGAGGAGAAAAGTATTTTTATTTCCATACTTTAAAAAAAAATTCTATTATTATTTTATTTTTTCTTTTACACTTCCTCCAGGGAGATCTTTCTTCCAAATCTGAAGGCCTACCCTGTGCACATTTTGTGATAATAGAGGATGGAACCAATTGATTGTATCTGGAAATGTGGTGAAAAGTGATAGGAAAACAGCCGTTTGGCAAGTGCTCTACAGTTTCGAGACCAGGCTTTTGTGACAATACAAGAATTCTGGGAAGCTACTGCATGCTCTAACGGACAGTCACAGTGACTTTGCACAATATATACTGCGCTGTTGAAGTGATCATGTGTGTATAGAAAAAGAAAATTAAACAGAAAGGAAACAAAGCAAAACAATTGAAGGTATAATTAATATCACTCAATTGTGTGCCATAGTCTTTTTACTGCTCTGAGCTCATGGAGACAGAGGAAAAAAATGAACATCAGTAATGATCGTATAACAGGGATTATAGCAGATTCCACAGGTCCCAGGAGAATATCTGGCCCTTGCTCTGGAAAATAATCAGGCATGACTGTTGGAAATCAGGCCAGATGCCAGACTCCCACTTGCCAGACTCAAAAAGTGTTGTAGACCAAGAAAAAAAAAAAAGTGAGTGGGTCTAAATTGTTTTCTTTTAGATAGAAAGGCTTTAAGGCAGAGAGGTGCAGAAAATATTTGCAAATAAAGAAAGTTGCTGTCCTCAGAGAAGCAAAAAGTTGCTGCTATCTGCCTTAAAACAGAGTAAAAGAGTTTGCTGCCAAGTGAGGTGAAACTGCTTCCTTCTGTTGGAGAAGAGATAATAAAAAAAAAGTCTTAAATGCTGTACATGCTACGTGCTGTAAGGTGATGGCTGTTGCCCTGAATGCCTGTAAGAGATTATTATTTTTTATACCATTGCCTCAAAGTTTGCTGAGGAACACTGATGGACAAGTCCAGGCAAGCCCTGGCCAGAGGTTGAGAAGTCTTTTGTCTGGAGAACACTGATGGACAGGTCCTGGGCCTGGGTTGCGAAATCCTTTGTCTGAGGAGCACAGATGGACAAGGCCAGGGGCAACCAGAGAGCGATAAGCTGCAGATTAATGGCTGGGAAGCACTCTTTTGTGTGNTTTTTAAAGCTGATACGTACTTTTAGTGTTTCATTTACCTCAGCTAGCTCCCAGGAACATTTCAGTTTCTCAGTTTCACTTATTCTAAGTTTTACAAGTCCAGAAGGGAATGTTAACCTGAAATAGAGAAGAAGCAGATCGACTCTACTGTGTTCAGAGCTCTGGCTTTCTGAATATTTGATTAAGATATGGAAGATTTCTCTTTTGAGTTACCTCTAACACTGAGAATAAGAAGAAGGCTGAGGTTCTCGATGCCTTCTTTACATCCATCTTTAAAAGTCAGATCAATCATCCCTGGGGCACTCTCCTTCCTGATTTAGAAGTCTGGGATGGGAAGCAGAATAAACTCCCATGATTCAGATGGAAACAGAGACTACTACTCCACCTGGACTGTCACAAGCCTATGGGGGCAGACAGAATCCACCCAAAGGTGCTGAGGGAGCTGGCAGAGGTTATTGCCAAGCCACTTTCCACTGTGTTCCACAGTGTTCCTGGTCAACCAGATAGGTGCCAGAGGATAGGAGGCTTGCCAATGAGAATCCCATCTACCAGAAGGGACATGAGGAGTACGTGGGGAACAGGCCTGTCACCCTGACCTCAGTATCAGGAAAGCTTGTGTAGCAGATCATCTTGAAGGAGATCACAAGGCATGTGTGGGACAGTGAGAGGCTCAGGCCCAGCCAGCATGTGTTCATGAAAGGCATGTTCTGCTTGACAAACCTGATCTCCTTTTATGACCATGTCACCCACCTGGTGGGTAAGGGAAATGCTGTTAACATAGTCTATTTAGATTTCAGCAAATCCTTTGACATAGTCTCCCACAGTATTCTCTTGGAGAAGCTGGCAGCCTGTGGCTTGGACAGGTACACTCTTTGTTGGGTAAAGAACTGATTGTAGGGCTGGACCCAGAGAGTGGTGGTGAATGGAGTTAAATCCAGCTGGTCACCAGTCATGAGTGGCATCCCCAGGGGTCGATACTGGGGCCTGTCCTCTTCAATATCTTTATTGATGACCTGGATGACAGAATCGAGCGCACCCTCAGTGAGTTTGTAGACGTCTCCAAGCTGGGAAGAAGTGTTGATCTGCCTGAGAATAGAAAACCCTTCAGAGGGATCTGAACCGGCTGGATAGATGGGCTGAGGCCAATGGGATGGAATGAAGTTCCACATGACCAAGTTCCAGGTCCTGCACTTTGCCCACAACAACCCCAGGCACCACTACAGGCTTGGGACAGAATGGCTGGAAGACTGTAGAGGAAACGGACTTGGGAGTATTGGTTGATACTCAGCTGAACAGGAGCAAGCTGTGTGCCCAGGTGGCCAAGAAGGCCAATGGCATCCTGGCTTTATCAGACATTGTGTAGCCAACAGGAGCAGGGAAGTGAATATCGCTTTGTACTCAGCACTGGTGAGGCCACACCTTGAGTACTGTGTTCAGTTTTGGGCCCCTCACTACAAGAAATACATTGAGGCCCTGGAGCATACCCAGAGAAGGGCAGTGAAGCTGGTGAATTGTCTGTAGCACAACCCTATGAGAGAGGCTGAGGGAGCTGGGATTGTTTATTCTACAGAAGAGGAATTCCAAGGGACAACTTATCCTTCTCTACAACTGCCTGAAGGGAAGTTTTGGTGAGGTGAGTGTCAGCCTCTTCTCTCATGTAACTAGTGATAAGAGTAGATGGGATGGCCTCAAGTTGCATGAGGGGAGATTCAGGTCAGACGTTTGAAAAAATTTCTTCTCTGAAAGTGGTCAAGCACTGGAACAGGCTACTCAAGGAGACGGTGGAGTCCCCATCCCTGGAGGTGTTCAAGAAACATTTAGATGCTGTACTGAGGGACATGGTTTAGTGGAGAAATATTGGTGATAGGTGGACTGTTGTACTGGATGGTATTAGAGGTCTTTTCCAACCTTGGTGATTCCATGATTCTATGATTCTGAATTCTTTTAAGCAACAGATTCTTGTACAGGTAGACAACAGATTGTTATACAAGTAAGCTACCTTAATCAAGTCTTCCTCCTTCCTGGATATAAATCTAAGGTAATAAAGGTAGTAGGTAGATAAAGCTAAAGTAATAAATACTACTGTATTTATTGCTTAGGGTAGACATTTTCTTGTGTGAACACAAGTGAAGACTATCTTCCCCTGATGTCAGTTAACATACACACTGCCCCACCATGCACAGCATTGAGCTCCAGCTCAGTTCCCACTGAATCATCTAGAATTTTGTCTTTATATTATGTGAGGGCATACACATACACATATTGGATATAGGAATGTATATTATAGCTTGTTAGTTGTCTAGAACTTCCATACCTCTTGGCTGGCTGTCTCTGTCAAGGAATTAGTTTGACTCACCTTGCCTCCCAGGAAATCACCTGTGAGAGTAGAAATTGCATTGACTGAGATACTCATTTTCTCTCTTAAAAAGAAATAATAGTCCATTCATTTATGTCAGTCATCATCACTGCACGGTAAAAACTGGACCCAGGGCCACAAAGATGCTGAAGTTGGAACTAGATGATCTTAAAAGTCCCTTCCAATCCAAACCATTCTATGATTCTATCTATTCTCAACTAGTCGTATACAATTGTTGGCTATGATACAGTATAAATGCAATTTAGCACCTCCCATAAATGCTAGGAGAGTATAGTTATAGACAGCACTTGTATACTGACTTACTAGAAACAGTGCTTTTCAGAACTTCCAGTAAGAAAGAAAGATATGATAATGGAAACCATCTACCTTCAAGCCCTCAGAAATATTCTACGTCTTCTTGGATTATTCCCCATAACACTATTAAGAAAAAGTAAATTGAGTAAAAAACTTAATAGATAAAGTCCTATGTTTTTATTCAAACACACTGGTAAAGGCAAGCAGAAGGAAAATATAAAGAGAATGAAATCTGACATTTGTATACATTGTTTTAAAATTTCTCTAGGGTTTTGTTAATGTTTAAAGATCAAATATTGAAAATGCTTTAATAAGAGAGTGACTTGGGAAACTTTGTGTCCTAGACTTGGTCATCTTTCCAACATTCTTCCTCAACTTCACTATAAAGTCATTGTGAGCATGGTAGCTCCGTAGGCTGGGCTACAGATTACTAGCAACAGCATGGTGACACAGCCCATAAGCTGCTTGGGCTCCTCTTGTTCACCCACTGACAGCTGATCCTTCAGTGCTGACACCATGGTGCAATACCTTGGAGATATGCTATTACAGAGCAATGTTCTGTTTCCATCTGAAATGTAGAAAACATATCTCCATCCTGCAACTGAGAATATAATTTTACATATTGTATAAAACCTACATATAAATGACTGGAACAACTATATATGCCTGCAGTACACCTAATACACTTTAACATTGGTATCAATTTGACAGCATACCAGGACCACTCTTCCACTGTGCTGCAGTGTTTTCCTGTCTCAGAACTGAAATGCATGGTAAACTAAACACTCACAGTTCTCATTGTGGTCTCAGAAACAACCTCAGCAGAACACTCCCATCTCTGGAGGTGCTCAAACCCAGGTTGGACAGGGTCCTGGGCAGCCTGATCTAGTGGGTGGCAACCCTGCCCATGGCAGGGAGATTGGACCCAGATGGTCTTTTGAGGTCCCCTTCAACCCAAGCCTATGATACTATGAATACACTGTCCTGTATGGCAAACATCACATAAGAAATGCTCCCATATATGCTACAAAGAAGGACCACATTCGCAACAGTACATGCAAGCAGTGTGCACACTGTGCAGAAGATAAGTCTTAAGCTGTTGCTCCTTTATTCATAGAATAACTGCTTCCTATAGCTTGTTTCCATTCTATTGTAGAAGCAGTGATTCTGATCTGATTTGAGAATATGATTTTGACAGATTTGAGCTCCATGGAGAAGGACCTGGGTGTTCTGGTGGATGACAGGTTGGTGATGAGCCAGCAGTGTGCCTGGGCAGCCAAGAAGGCCAGGGGGATCCTGGGGTGCATTAGAAGGAGTGTGGCCAGCAGGTCAAGGGAGAGGATCCTTCCCCTCTACTCTGCCCTGGTCAGGCCTTACCTGGAGTACTGTATCCAATTCTGGGCTCCCCAGTACAAAAAAGACAGGAACCTCTTGGAGAGAGCCCAGTGGAGGGCCACAAAGATGAAAAAGGGCATGGAGCATCTCCCCTATGAGGAAAGGCTGAGCAAACTGGATCTGTTCAGCCTTGAGAAAAGAATACTGAGAGGGGATTTGATTAATGTTTATAAGTATCTTAAGTGTGGGAATCAAAGAGACATGGTGAACATCTTTTCAGTGGTCTGTGGGGACAGGTCAAGGGTCAAGGTCAAGAGTATAAACTGAAGCATAGGAAGTTCCGCACCAATGTGCAAAGGAACTTCTTCACAGTAAGGGTGATGGAGCACTGGAACAGGTTGCCCAAGGAGGTTGTGGATTCTCCTTCTCTGGAGATATTCAAGACCTTCCTGAACACCTGGCTGTGCAGCCTGCTGTAGGGGGCCAGCTTTGCAGGGGGGCTGGACTTGGTGATCTCTGGAGTGCCTTCCAGCCCCTACAGTTTTGTGATTCGATGATTCTGTGATTCTGTGATCTTTACAAAGGGAGAACAATGTGACTTTCTCCTTTTTGTTTAGAATCACAGAATTGCTCAGATTGGAAAATACGATCAAGTCCAACCTCATACTACCTTAACTCTAACAGCCCTCTGCTAAGTCGTGTCCCTGAGTACCATGTCCAAACGGTTTTTAAACACATTCAGGGATGGTGACTCAACCACCTCCCTAGCGAGCCTATTCCAGTGCTTAACAACCCTTTCGGTAAAGAAGTTTTTCCTGATTTCCAGCCTAAACCTCCACTGAAATTTGAGGCCATTTCCCCTCATCCTGTCACCTGTCACCAGTGAGAAGAGACCAACCTCACTCGCTCTCGCTGCAGTCACCTTTGAGGTATTTGAAGAGAACAATAAAGTATCCCTTCAGCCCCCTCTTCCCCAGACTAAACAGCCCCGGTTCCTTCAGTCACTCCTTGTAGGGCATATTCTCCAAGCCCTTCACAAGCCTTGTTGCACTTCTTTGGACTCCAAATGTATAATGCTTGAGCAATCTGGTAGCCTTCTATAAAGTTATGACTAGATGGGTAGTGGAGGGGAGAGTAGTGGGTGTTAAGTATCTTGAATTCAGTGTGGCTTTTGACACTCTGTCCCATCGCATCCTTGTGGCTAAGCTTAGAGCGTGGGATAGATGAGTGGATAGTGAGGTGGATTGAGAACTGGCTTATCGGCAGAGTTCAAAGGGTCTAGTTGGAGGTCTGTTACTAGCGGTGTTCCCCAGGGTCAATACTGGGTCTGGTTTTGTTTAACATCTTCAACAATGGCCTGGATGAGGAAATAGTGTACCCTTATGAAGTTTGCTTATGGTACAAATCTGGAAGGGGTGGCTGACACACCAGAAGGCTGTGCTGCCATTCAGTGAGACCTGAACAAGCTGGAGAGCTGGGCAGAAAAGAGTGCTATGAAATTCAACAAGGGCAAGAGTAGGATCTTACACCTGAGGAGTAGTAACTACACGCATCAGTGCAAGCTAGGAGCTATTTTGCTGGAAGCACAGAAGGACATCTATGTCCTGCTGGACAACAAGTTGACCATGAGCCAGCAGTGTACCTTTGTGGCTAAGAAAGCCAGTAATATACTGGGATGCATTAAAAAAGTGGGGCCAGTAGGCTGAGGAAGGTGATCCCCTCTCATTTAGTTTGCCCAGATGGAGCCACATCTGGAGTACTGTTTCCAGTTCTGGTCCCTCTAGTTCAAGAAAAATAGAGAAGTACTGGAGAGAGTCTAGTGGGGAGCTACAAAGAATAATAGGATCCTAGAGCATCCCTTGCACGAGGAAAGGTTGAGAATGCCTATAAATATCTAAATGGAGAGTATCAAGAAAATGGGGCCAGGCTCTTTTTGTTGTTCTCACTGACAAGAGAAGGGGCAATGGGAACAAATTATAATGCAGAAAGTTAGAATTGCAGAATCATAGAATCATTAAGATTGGAAAAGACCTCTAGTATTATCTAGTCCAAATGTTCACATGCCACTAATATTGCCCACTAAACTATGTTCCTTGATAAAATATCTACATGTTTCTTGAACACCTCCAGGGATGGTGACTCAACCACCTCACTGGGCAGCCCTGTCCAATGTTTGACCATTCCTTCAAGAAGTTGTTTTTTCCTAATATCCCACCTGAACCTCCCCTGGCACAACTTGTGACCATTCCCTCTTATCCTATTGCTAGTTACCCAGGAGAAGAGTCTAATCCTCACCTCCCCACAACATCCTTTCAGGTAACTGTAGAGGGCAATAAAGTCTCCCCTGAGCCTCCTCTTCTCCAGAACAATCCCAGTTCCCTCAGCTGTTCCTCATAAAGACTTGTATGAACATGAAGGAAGACTTCTTTATATTGAAGATGACAAAGCATTGCAATAGGCTACCCAGACAGGCTGTGTAACCTACTTTTCTGGAGATACTAAAAACTTGCCTGGACACTTTGCTGTATAATCTACTCCAGGGAACCTGCTGTAGCAGAGGGGTTGGACTAGATGATTTCCAGAGGTCCTTCCCAACCCCTATGATCCTGTGATTCTGTGATTCTGTGATCCAAGTATGATCACAGACAAGTCATAATAAGACTTGCAGGTTCATATGTCACTGCTCTTTGCTGTCAGTATGAAAGACACGTTTTTTGTTTGTTTTTTGTTTATATAAAAAGATTGAAATGCAATGATTCCGTTATTGAAAAANGATAATTGCTATTCATAGGCTTTCTATACATTCTTGTCTATCCTCTAAAATAATTTAGACAGGATTTCAAGAATATCTTAGTACACATTCTTCATATAAATTTATGAAGTTTGTGTAAGTGTTTAGCTGGGCTTGTTCAGCTTGGAGAAGGTTCCAGGAAGACCTCATTGTGGCCTTTCAGCACTTGAGGGGAGCTTATAAGCAGGAGAGGGACAGATATTTTGTACGATCTGATAGTGATAAGGGGGAATGTCTTTAAATTAAAAGAGGGGAAATTTAGATAAGATATCAGGTAAAAATGATTTACTCAGAGGGTGGTGAGGCACTGGAAGAGGTTGCCCAGAGAAGCTGTGTATGTGCTGCCCCTGGAGGCCTTCACTATGAGGTTGCATGGGTCTCTGGGCAGCCTGATCTAGTGGGTGAGATGTCCAGAATTTTCCTTTCTCAGGTGACATACTTTACATAAAACAAGGATATCTCATGGCAGCTGCTTTGATATAGAAACATGTAGGACTATCCACCTAAGAAGTATTAGCTTCTCCATGTGTTATAATGCACATCAACTATTTTGTATTTTCTGTTTAGACATTTTGAGAGTCAGTGTGTTATTAATTCTGTCTCACTCTTCTCTCTCTCCTCCTCAAATGCTAAATTATAAACAATCTATATCACTTCTAGAATCTCTAATATCAACTATCCACATCAAAGTTGAGGCACTGCATTTAGCAGCATCAGAATCCTTCCACAACTCCTCTAACAAGTAAGCGTGCAAAGTAATCTGTGAGTAATAGCAAGCAAGAGTCAAGGTACCACAGATCTCACTAAGTTTGAGTAGGATCCTTGGTGGTTGCCTTACTCCCCCCACTCAGAATGGCTTTAACAGCTACTAACTACTCTGATGAGAAAATTTTTAACTAGAAGTCTTTTTAATCCTTAGCATATATATATATATGGCTATATATGTATATATATATATAATTGGCTATGGTAAAGTGAATGCTACAATTGTTTTCAATCTACTTTCTATTTTTCAGTTCCAATCCTCAGAACTTTGGTCCAACTTAATCTCCACTCAACCAAACAAATTCATTTTTGTTTTCAGAAAACTTTGGTGTATTGAGGAAACAAAATTTCCTAAATCTCTGTTTCTTAGTTTGTCCTTTTCTTAATCATGACTAAGGAGGGAATATTGTCAGACAGCTGTCTCAAAATCTTTTTTTTATCATGACTAGGGAGGGGATTTGTTGCAAGACAGCNAAATGAATACTGGTGAAATGAAATGATCTTTAAGATTCCTTCCAACTCAAGCCACTGAATGATTCTATGATCAGTGGGGTCCTATGTAATTGTATGGATCCAAATTATGATACGGACAAGTTATTTCAGGGTAAAAAATTGCCAGGGACAGACTCTTCACTGAGAAAGACACAGTGAGAGCAAGATAAGCACAACCATATGAATGAAGAAGTACCATGAATGGTATAAGAATGAATTAATAAGAGCACGAAAATACATTTTGGGATGAAATAACTGCTTCATTTGGGCAATAAATTCAAAGCCCATAGAGATAGTGGATACTGCTGATCTCTAGGTAACTGTTCTCAAGGAAGAAATATGCAAGTCTCAATACTATGAAGGAAATAGAACAGTTAATATGTAAGTAGTTTTTAAGTACAGATTCAGATATTGGGGGAATAGAAGGAAACTCACTTTTTATTAACTTTACTGTTTGGTTATAACAGCACTAGTGCATTGTGTTGGAAAGTAATTCCACTTTTCTGTCTTCAAGCTTTCTTCTTTAGCAGAAGTTCTTGATGAACGCTTATCATAGAATCATAGAATCACCAAGGTTGGAAAGGAACCTCTGAAGACCAGGTAGTCCAACTCTCCTGCAATGAACAGGGACAACACAGATAGATCAGGTTTCCTGTCTTGGTGTCTCTGAATGACATCCTGTCCCTCTGGTGTGTGTCAACTGCATACCATAGATTGGTGTCATCTGTTAGCTTGCTGAGGGTGCAGTCGACCCCAGTGCCAATATCACTGATGAAGATATTAAACAATATTCACCTCAACCCCGACCCCTGGAGGACATCACTCATCACTGATCTCCATCAAGCCATTGACCACTCTCTGGACTTGATCCTGCAGCCAGTTCTTCATACATTGAACAGTCCACCCATCAAATCCATATCTTTCCAATTTGGAGAGAAGGATATCGTGGGACGCCATCTCAAAGGCCTTAGAGAATTCAAGATAGATGACATCAGTGGCTATTCCCTTGTCCATTGATGCAGCATCACCATCATAAAAGGCCACTAGATTGGTCAAGCAGGATTTGCCCTTGGTGAAGCCATGCTCTTTCTCCTATATCTCCTCCCTGCCTTCCATCATGTGCTCTTGCATATTTTCTGTGCTACTGGTTTTATTTCAGCTGTGGGTTTTTGTTGTTTTGTTTTTTGTTGTTGTTTTTGTTGTTGGTTAGTTTGGGTTGGGTTTTGTTTTTGTTTATTTTTCTCCTATTGAGAAAATGTAAAAAATGTTAATGTCTCCTATCTGAGCATGGACTGAGAAAGTTTATCTCCTTTGTCCTAGATAAAAATTGTTTAATCAGTCAATCAATCAATAGTCTTAAGATTTTTTTCTCATTGACATTTCCAACATAAGTTACTTAGCTAATTGCAGAAAATAGACAGAAAAATTTAGAACTGTTTTAGTGTGCTGACAGTCCTATACTATAATTAAGGAGTTTGTAGAGCTTGAATACATACACATTCTTGGCATGTGAGTACCTAAAATTTTTAATGATTAAAACTTCTTAAGAAAAATATTTTTGGTTATCAATCATATATTTTGCAATAAATCACATGAATAAAATATTTAGCATATGTTGAACTTAATGTATTGACAACTGCTCAAACAAAAGTATGCTTTTATAATATATCCTTTAACTAATAAATAAATCCAGATTCAATATCTGTGAATGAGCACAAACATGCAAAAACAACTATGTGATTGTCTTATTGGTAAGTTGCTTTTCTATTATCTCTGCAGGGTTCCTGAAACTTAATTTCAAAGAGAAGAAGTATCCCTATTTCAATAATATTATTTCCAATTTAAAACTTTATATATGCCTTGCATGCATTGATTAAATAAAATAAGCAGGAAAAAAAAAACCAAAAAAAACTACTAATCAACGTGATGTTGCCATTCTATTGTCAAGTAAGAAACAATAAATTGCCTTTGAGTTCTATTCAGATGAATTATACAAGTTAGTCTTGCCAGTGTTCTTCTATTTTTTATTTACATCTTTTTATCTTCTTTATTTTACTTTCTCCCTGTGTACTAATTTCCTATTTGGTTTGTATTTACTTTAAATCCTCCTTTAGAAGATTTCTTACTGAGATTATTAAGATAACTTCTGAAATAATTTTCAGACTTTTCTTCTCCAAACTATTTAATGATCAGAAAGCAGTACAATAGGGTAAAGTACCACAAAGTGCTGATATTATTTAACTAAGTACTACAGTTGCTAGCACAGCCATAAATAAATGTGCAGATGACACTATAAATAACGTGCCTAGTTTGATAAAACATTTGCATGGTAGCTGTCTACGCTGTGAGGCACATTTTTTCCATTAAGAATAAAGAGAAGCAGATGATTATATTGACCTTTTATCAGCAAACTGTGTAAGTGGTATTTTTACCCTCTGGACAAATGGCTAGACCATCACAAGGAATTTATTTTAGCATTGCTGTGGTTCTTAACAAGTTTAAATTACATCATGGCACATAGACTACAAGAGTCTTCTGCAGACATATAGTTGAATTTCTTACTCAAAAGGTTAGGTAGACCAGAACTAAACTAAAGTAATCTCATACAAAATTGACAGTAAAGGCATAAAATAGAATACACAGCACAAACCTGTAACACACAAAATTGTTTTAAAGCCTCTTAGCATATCATTTAATCACAGTCTACCAAGATCTAACTCTGAAACAAATTATATGATTTGCTACAGAATCTTTAGAATTCTATTTTCAGTGATACGGCTAATGAGATTTATTTTCTCTATTTTTTAACTGCGAGAATGGTAATATGACTTAAAGACCTTCTACTTATTTAGAACCAAGATACTCTGCATAAAATGATTTTTTTCCCCTTCGTATCAAGTATTAGAGTATAATGCAAATGCTCAAAGGGGTGAAAATAAGCCTGTGTGCAAATAACATTTGCCTTTATAAATAAATCTCACATCAACTACTGACCAACTTTCACTTCAATTCCATGGAGAACATATTTCTGAAATTGAAAAAAAACTTTTTCTGGACTTAAAAGAAGGAGATAGATATATTATTATTTAAAATATTTTCACTAATGGAATAGACCATATCAGTTTCTGAGGTAAATTTATTTAGGTTAGTAGTAAAGTATGGAGAACAGTGTATCAAAGATTAAACTCTGAAGATTTTGTTTCAAACGCTGCTAGTTAATGACTCTCTGCTTTCTACTAAAGTTCGTGGCATAATTCAGTAATTTTTCTTTCCTCTTTCTTCACATTAAGACTTTATCTAACGGTAAAGTCTAACTGCTAACTAGCTTGTGCCATACTGTGCAAATAATTTAAAATATACTATCACATTATGGAATAAAAGCCAAATGGATTTATATTTTTATGTCTGCAGTATTTCTTTCAGTGTTTTTATTTCACAGTCAACAAAATGAAACTGAAGATCAGAATACACAGAATTAGTGTTACTCTGTAGTTATGTATCAAATAAAAACAATGAAAGAGAAAAACAAGGAAAAACCAAAATCTTACTCTGGTCTATCTATGTGGTCTAGGGAACTTGTTCTTATATTATAAAAGAATGTAAATAAAAAATCATATTAGACTTGATTGTTTAAGTAAGAGAGGAGTCAATTTTGTCAAAATTTGAAGTTGATGCATTTATTTATTTATTTATTTATTAGTTTCATTTGAAAATTCTGTTCTTAAGAAGAATTTCTCTAATTCTTTTAAAGTAACCAATCATAGAATCATAGAATTGCTCAGGTTGAAAAAGACATTCAAGATCATCAAGTCCAACCACGACCTAACCATACTACCTTAAGGGAAGATGGGCAATAGAAAAGATAGGAAAGAAGCAAGAATTGTGTAAAGCGGGGATAGTCACCACCAGGATTCAGCAGACATCCCTTTGTGCACCGTTCCGATGGTCCGAAGCAGAGGCTCAGGGAAGGAGAGCAGCAAGAAGGTGCAGGTACTGGGTAAGTCCAGGAAGAAGCCGCGGGTAAGTCCGGGAGGAAGCAGCAGGCCTCTGGTAGCAGGCCCAGGAGAGTCCGTCAGCATGCAGGCATTCTGTAGTGAGGAATCTGATGGCAGACACCTTTCTTCTTCGGGGGAGAGCAGCAGCAGCATGGCCAGCCTTAGGAAGCAAGCAGGTAGAGCGTAGAGCAAGTCCAGGAGAGAGAGTGGCAGGTCTTGAGGCTTCTGTTGTCAGAAACCTCCTTGTTCTTCATGAGGAATCTGTTGTCAGAAACCTCTCTTGCTCTTCTTCATGAGGAATCTATTGTCAGAAAACCTAAAACACATGGTTGTTTGTCCCTTTTTTATCCTCCTTCTTCTGCCAACGTGGCATTCCTGGGCACTTGGGTAAGAGTCATGTGCAGCACCCCCTGAGAGGTCTATCTCCTTTGAGATAAGCCCACACAAAAGAGTGCTTCCCGGCCATTTATCGGCCATTAATCGGCCATTAATCTGTGGCTTATCTCTCTTTCGTTGCCCCTGGCGTTGTCTGTCTGTGCCCCTCAGACAAAGGATTTTGCAACCATGGCCCAGGACCTGTCCGTCAGCGTTCTCCAGACATAAGATTTCTCAACCTCTGGCCAGGACTTGGCTGGACTTGTCCACCTGTGTCCTTCAGACAAAGGACTTCGCCCACAACTTGCCCATCAGTGTTCCTCAGCAAGCTTTGAGGCAGTGGTGCAAAATAATAATCTCTTACACACTGACACATGACTTATAACTGCAAATCATTATCACTGAATGGTCCTAAATGAAGCAACTGAAATGGAAACATTATCTCAGGAAAACTGACTGGTCAACTGGAAAAACAAAGAAAAATCACACTAAGCAAAGTTAAAAAAGTAATAATCTTAAAGAAAAGAAAGATTCTGCATTTGAATGCTTCAGTCTCTTGATCTTTGAGAACACTCCACAAAAGCGAAGACGATAATTGGAATCATTATCCCTGCAATAAGATTGAGTCTAATTTTTGCCCCCAGAAAATATGACTCCCTGCAAAAATATGCATTGGTCTGCCTTTCTCCTAAATGTCTGTTGACAATTCTACAAGAAAAGGTGGGCCAGCTGGTCAGTTTATTATTGGAAAAATGATGGGACTGCTCTTGGGAAAGTGTAGCCCTAGGTTATTATTTCATTGCAACAAGGGGAAAAAAAATGGAAAAGAAGAATAATAGGCTCTTCTCTATTTTCTAGTGATACGCCTTTATATATGTCACACTGTTTTATGAAATCCTAAAGCTTTAAATGTGTTAGTGCCTGCCTTCTGTTAACAATCTGAGTGCACCCCACTCACTCCCTATGTCCCCACCAAAGTACCAAACCCTCCCCAGAATCTTCACTTCACTGTAGTACCAGTCAAGTCCCAGGGCGAGCTAACTAAAAAGGAAGAAAGACAAACAGGTCTGATGATTTTGGTTGCAGTCATCTTCTGGGGTTGGTTTATATGTGATAAAAAAAGATAAATTTTCACTGAAATAGATTAAATTCAATATGCAATTACAGTGTTTATTACTTTGACTTTTTTTGGTTTATATTATTTGCTAACAAAACAAAACAACAACAACAACAAAAATCAACATCATAGTTTGCCAAAAGGAAGAGACAAACGTAACAAATGCATTCTGCATGCATAGTATTTTAACCTGGCAGGTGGCTAAGCTCCACACAGACATTCATTCACTCCCCTACCAGGAGGGATGATGGAGTGAACTGTAAACAAAGTAGAAGTAAAGGGTGCAGATGTGAACTTCATTGTAAGGGTTAAAAGCTGGAATTAACACACGAAATACTTTCCATCCAGTAATGCTTCTAAAATAGAAATACATTTGACGTGACAAAGTGTTTCAAAAGGCCACATTATGAGCAGTATTCCGTGTATGGTATGAAACATTCCCAATCTTCTGAAAATTATAATTTTACATATCTATTCCCCAGAAGATCTAAAGAATAGCAGATTGTTGCTCGCACAGGAAATTAGACTACCTGAAGTACATATCAAGCGTCCAAATGATCAGTAAGTTGGTATTTTATCAATTCTGTCCTTATCAAGCTCTTCTGATCACGTTTCAGAAGGGTCAGACAGCCCCCACCATCTTCCATTTCTCCATATCAATCATCCGAGGGTGTCACAGCTTTCATCTTGTACTTGCCAAAGGCAGAAGTTTAGGATTACTAAAATGCACCCATCAACTAAAGAAGTTACAGGGTGTTTGGGTCTTAATAACAGTCAAAACAACAATAAAATCTGCAGAAACTGAGGTGTGTCTTTTAGAGTTGAAGTGTAACAAGTCCATTAGAGTGTGTATCTATGTCTTCTGACATCACATTTACACATTATTTACAGAGGTAAGGAGATGCATTCGGAGTAAGGCACAGATCAAAACAAATTTCTACAGAACAGAATACAATAGAAAATAACAGTTCAGTTGGAACAGACTTACAAAGATTATTAAGTCCAACAGTTTGACCACTCCAGGTCTAGCCAAAAGTTAAAGGATATTAGGGAAGACATTGTTCAAATGTCTCTTGAATATTGAAAGGCATGAGGCTTCAACTGCCTCACTAGGAGGCCTATTTCAGAGTTCACAATAAATAAGTTTTTCTTAATAATAGCTCAGTTAAAGAAAGATATAATTAACATGTGTTCATCAAGGAAAAGTCATGCCTTCTTATTTTCATCTTCCTCTATGAGAAGGTCACCTACTTGTAGGATGAAGGGAATACAGTGGATGTAATCTTTCTGGATTTTAGTAAGGCTTTTGATACTGTCCCTCACAGCATTCTTCTGAAAAAACTGTCCAGCTGTGAAATAAATAGGTTCATACTATGCTGGGTGGAGGACTATCTGAACAGGGCTATACCTGTCTGGTTTCTAATCACCAGGTGTATTCCAGGGTTAAATTCTACGGCCAACCTTGTTCAGCAAAGTTATCAGTTACATGGATGCAGAAGTGGAAAGTATCCACAGCAAGTTTGCTAATAATACTGAACTAAGATGTGCTGTTGACTCTCTGGAGTGATGAGAGGCCTTGTAGCAGTTTCTAGATACATAGGAGCATTTGGGCAATCAGCAACAGTAAGAAGCTCAAGGGAGGACAGTGCCCAGTTCTCCATCTGGGATGGAGCAATGTTGGGCACAAATACAGACTGAGAAATGAGTGGCTGAAGGGCAACTCAGCAGAAAAAGACCTTAAGAGGGTAAACCACATTTGAGGACACATGAAACAGCAGTCAGCTGTTCAGAATAGACTATTCTCCCACTACATTTTGCATTGGTGCAGACTATGCTTTAGTAATAAGCATGATTTTGGTCTCTACAATATAAAAAAGTGTTGTGGTTTGGTGATTTTTTTTGTGTGTGATCAGTACTCCACATCAGAACATCATGTGAACCGGTGGGAGTTAGAGTTAATGTTCTGGTTCCATTTACTGCCCCTTATGGGCATTTGGAGTATCCCGATGGGAAGGGAGGTGCGGCTTCCCCAGGAAGACTTGGTGCAAAGAGGAAGTGGGGTGGAGCTCCGGACCGGACCGAGCGCCTGGCTTCCCCCGCTGCCCTGGCTCAGCCTTCTCAGCTCGCCGCAGAGAACAGCACATGGTTCCCTCGCGCTATTGTGGTTTGATCTCGCATTTTGGATACTCTTCTTTCTCTCATTTTGTTTGATTTGGTTAAATTTAGTAAATTTCCGTTCCCGCTCAGATCGGTGCTGGTGCATTCCTTTTGTTAAACCCATCTACTAGCTCCCTGCCCTTCCCCCTCTCCCGGAGAGCGTGGCCCCGGGGCCGGCCAGATCGAGCAGCAAACTGTTAGTACCCCTTCTTCTTTTTTTTCACGGGCACAGGCCCATGACAGGGCCTGTGCCCCCCTGTCACAGACTTGTATCCAGGGATAACCCCGTGACAAAAAGATGTTGAGGTGCTTGACAGCGACCATAAAGGAGCAACAAATCTGGTAAAAGGAATGTACTATGTCTGGAGGTTGCTGGTATGGAGAAGAGGAAACTAAGAGGAGGCCTCATTGTTCTGTACAACTTCCCTAGGAGGGTAAATGGAGAGGCAGATGCTAGTCTCCTCTCCCCACTACCTGATGACATGACTCAAGGGAACACCACAAAGCTGCACCACGGGAGTTTCAGTCTGGACATTAAGAAAGACTTCTTTACTGTGAGGGTGATCAAACTCTGGAACAATCTTTCTAGTGAGGTGGTTGTTGCCCCATGTCTGTCAGCATAAAGAGACAATGTGCTCAGTAATATGCTTTGACCTCTGTCTCAGATTCACTCACACAACTCAGCATCAAATATAAACAAATTAACGATATTTTGCAAGGCATTAAAAGGCTATGAATTCCTGTATCCTGCCAGAGTCAGAAGATCCTCTCTAACTCTTTAAATATGAAGTGACTTTAAATTTCTTTACATGAAGTAATTCTGGTTAACTAAGTAGATATCTCTGAAGATATTTAGTTCTCCTTTTTTTCTGAAGACCTTATGTACAATCTAGAAGCCAGCAGATAGCAATGAAAATCATAAGGAATTAGCATTGTGTACCCATGGCCAGAAACTGATCTTATGACGTTGGGTGTTTGTCTCACTCCAGTTATAGGAGGGAGAGGAGATTCTTTAATACACATATACCCGATGGTGAGATTAAGACACAACGAGTCAAGTGTTTGACTGACCAGTTTATTACAAGTTCTAGTCACTAAGGGAGATGGGAAGGGAAGACGGGTGATAGAAAAGAGATAGAAAATAGAAGCAAGGAGTCCTTGTAGAAAGCGAGAGAGAGATAGTCACTACCGGGGGTTCCAACACTGCTCAAGTTTCCAACATTAACCTTCTGTAGTGATGGGTCATCGGAGGTTGTGTTGTTCAGTTGGCGACTACTCTTTCCAACAACAGTACAAATTTATTTATAAGTCCAAAGTGGTCGAGTCAGCTCTCTTTGAAACGATAGTTTCTGGCTTTTGAATCTCAGCAGGAACTCCTTTGTTCCCATCTTCCAGGCCTTGCAAATTTTAAGTCAGCAGATAAGAGGAAGCAAGGAGATGCCAGCTGTATCCTGCCTTCACAGGACACAGTGGTATCATTTCCCAGTCTCCCCTATCAAGGTGAAGTCATTTTCTCCCAGGCCCAGCCTTCAGACAATTAACACTCGTGAGCACTCTCTTAGAAGGCAAACAGCTCCAAAGAAATGCTTTCAAATGTAAAACTGTCCACAAAGTGATGCTGACTGCCACACGGGGATACCCACCTCTCATCTCCTAGGTAAGTCAGAGTCTTATCGCAAGAAATGCCTTGGAAAGCAAGCTTTGAGCCAAAAACAAAGAAGGGTTCAGAAACTGTTATATCTTAGTTTTCCCAGCTCTCATATGGGCCTGGAACAGTATGCTATATACAGAACTCTGCAGAAACTCCCTCAAATAAGACAGACGAGATTACTATTTTATGTGATTCTTAGGAGATAATTCAGTGGAAAAAAAAAAAAAAAAACTTTCTCTTTAACAAAGTAGAATGTGCATCTAGAAAAATGGCTGATAAATAAAACGAAAACTCCTAAATTCCAGTGCCCAGACATAATTTCCATTCAAACCACAAAAATAAATAAATAAATAAATAAATAAACATAGAAGACTGTAAATAGCACAAAGGTTTCTGATCCTAAAGAAGACTGCATTTTTTTTTCTTGTCAAATTCAAAATACTTCTGTTCTCAAAATAGCCGGCTGAGGAAGTAAATGTGACAGAAACACCAGACTTTCAGAGAAAGTTAAACAACTAAAACTCTTTTCCGACTTTCATTGGGCAGAATTTTCTCAGGAATGAGTTGTAAAACGTAGGTTATTTTTAGAGCCTAGGGAAACATTTGATGGATAATCAAATTGTAGCAAACACACCTCCTTCAAGCTCATGAGATAGCTGATATTTGCCTGTTGGGGATATTTGATAAAGTGTAAGTGAAAATTGCTGCACTGAGCTACTAACATCTCCAGAGGAACTCAGGATGGAAATGGAAATGGAAAAGATATTAAGAGTGACAAAGAATAGTCTTAGTCCCAGAGGATAACTTTGATTTTAAAAGTGTGTAATTGTGAAAAGTCACCATTGCCTTTAATTACTTAATTAATTAAGCACACAATCTAAAATTATAAAGTAACTGATCTCTTTCTAAAGGGAATTTGCTCAGTACGAAATTTCCCAATGTGCTCACAACCTAAATATTCTTAATCTTATCACAAATGCAACCTTTCAAAATTGAAATCTATCATTTCTACGGACTACTACAGTATTACTTTTAAGTAATTTTCTGTCTCAGTATTTTCTGTGTGTGAACTTACCTATAGAAACAAGAATTTCTAAAACCAAATGTACATATTTTTTAATGATTATTGTCACAACATTGGCAAGCTAAATATCTGAAGGCTAATATTTTGTTAAAATATATTTGAGCTATGTATAAAATACAGGGCAGCTGACTATATTTTCCAGGGTGTAGATATACACACATCATTTAAAAATAACATTCATTTTTAAAATGAGTTATCAAATCAGTACATATTGGTTCTTTGTATTTTGAAGGATGATTTATTAGAAATAGATCCTCTAAATTCTGAAATAAAAACATTAAAATATATTTTTCAAATCTGCGGTTGACATGAAGTTGGGAGTATGTTAAACAATATAACTGGCACTCTGCATCTAACTAGTTAAGAACATGTTTTAACTGTTCACATCTGTCTTTTGGGTATGATATATTACAATGCTGCTGTGTCTATCTATTTTTAAAAAAGATAAATTTGTTATCAGAATTAGCTTAATTGCACTGAATTTTCAGTTAGGGAATTCAATGTGCAAGAAGTATATTTAGAGGTGTATCAGAAAAAGAAATTATTTTGCTATCAATCTGTATAGTGATCCTTGTCTAATAAGAAATCATGATAAAATGGAAGGTAAGTCCTTCATATACTACTTCTGTGCAAGTGGTGGCATTGCCAAGACTTCCAAAGCATGTTCCAATACTGAATTTTATGGTGGAACCCACATTCTCTTGTTCTTGAAATGTCATGTGTGTATGAGACAATTGTTTGACAAGTGTCTTCCACCGATGGCCTATTATGTGTGATAAGGCTTCTGAACAGACAGAGTATTATCAACAAATAACAAATTAAATATGTGGTGTGAAATATGGGAATTTTCAAATGTAGTTTTTTAAAGGGCAAAAGTGACTGCAACTTCTGTGGTGTCTGCAGATCAGCACGGAAAATATGAACACAGCAGTTGCAGTCTCTACAGTCAGTGTCCTAAATTCAATCACATCACTTTACTAGACCTTTATGAGCCTTATCTAACCAGAGAAAAATATCCCTCTCTTCATAATCACACTTTATTCATGTCATCACTTTTTGGCAGTACATATATTTCTGAACAACTTTTTTTAAGGGTTAAGAACAAGAAGAAAAGAATTATATCAAAAATCTCTGATGAGCACCTTGTAAGTCCTTAAGAATTGCAGTCTCTTAAAACAAATCAGACATTGATGCATTAGTTTCCCAAAAATGAGGTCGAATATCACACTCATATTATGTTTTTTTTGCCTTCTTTTCTTTTTGTACTTACATAAATATTAAAAACAAAAGAAGATTTGTTACCTACATACGTTAACTTTACTACACATTATACATATAGCCCAAGAAAATTTCTCTTTGCTCAGTGCAACCCGGGCAAGTCTAAAGCATGGATGTCAAAATTTTTGGCTTACCTGAGCTACACTGAGTGAAGAGGAAAATCTGGGGGAAAATTTTGGTTATTACTGAATGATGGGTTTGGGTTCAGGGCCTGGTCAGACCATTTGGCTGGGAAGAGCTGTCACCATGATGGCATGATGACAAGGGGAAGAACTGTTTACTCACTGTCTTGAGCCACATGTGACCTTTGGGCCCTGTATTGAAATTTTCTCCTGTAAAGCAATATTTGTTCTTTTCTGTCTTGATTTCTTTTGAAAAGTATTTACCTATTAAATTCCTTCGACACTTCTTCTCCAAATACCTTCCATTCTTAGACCTATGAGCTGTAAGCATGACTAATTATCTTCTCTTCTTTTTGAACTATGATTCTTTCCTGTCTTTTCAGGTTGGAGAGATGTCAAAATGCCATATGTGTAAAAACTGTTTGACTCCAGTGCACACATATGAACATAATGAAGTCTGCAAGTTTGCAGATGACACCAAGCTGAGCAGTGCAGTCGATACATTGGAAGGAAAGGAAGCCATCCAGAGAGACCTGGACAGGCTGGAGAAGTGGGCTGATGAGAACCTAATGAAATTCAACAAGGCCAAGTGTAGGATGCTGCACTTGGGTCAGGGCAATCCCAGGTATTTATAAATATATATATATATATAAACTGGGAAAAGATCTCCTTGAGGGCAGCCCTGTGGAGAAGGACTTGGGGGTCCTGGTAGATGAGAAGCTGGACATGAGCCAGCAATGTGCGCTTGCAGCCTATGTTCTATGTTCTGGGCTGCATTAAAAAAGGGGTGGCCAGCAGGGAAAGGAAGGTGATTGTCCCCCTCTACTCAGCCCTTGTAAGGCCCCATCTGAAGAACTGCGTCCAGGCCTGGGACCCCCAGCACAAGAAAGACATGGAGCTCTTGGTGCAGGTCCAGAGAAGGGCCACTAAGATGATCAGTGGGCTGGAGCACCTCTCCTATGAAGAAAGGTTGAGGGAACGGGATTTGTTTAGCTTGGAGAAGTGAAGGCTCCTGGGAGACCTCACTGTGGCCTTCCAATATTTGAAGGGAGCATATAAACAGGAGGGGGAACGACTGTTTATGAGGGTGGATAGTGATAGGACAAGGGGGAATGGTTTTAAACTGAGACAGGAGAGGTTTAGGTTAGATATTAGGAGGAAGTTTTTCATACAGAGGGTGGTGACACGCTGCAACAGGTTGCCCAAGGAGGTTATGGATTCCCCATCCCTGGAGGCATTCAAAGCCAGGCTGGTTGTGGCTCTGGGCAACCTGGTCTAGTGGCTGGTGACCCTGCCCCCATGGCAGGGGGCTTGAAGCTAGATAATCATTATGATCCTTTTCAACCTAGGCCATTCTATGATTCTATGATTCTATGATAAGTACAGTGGAAAAAAATATATTAAGGTTACTTGAAAAGTAACATCTTCTATTTTATTATGTTTGCCTCATATGTCAGAGACTGATGTTGGTGATATGGCAGTAGAAAATAAACCTTCCCACTAATATTCCATTACGTTTTTTTCACTATGTGACAGATGGTAGCAGAGGAACAGTCTGACAAAATGGTGTCTGACATGGAAGTGTGTATGAAACAAATATGTGTAATTGAATCCTTCCACGTGGAAAAAAAATTGCACCCATTGACATTCATTATTATTTGTTGAACTTTTCTAGAGACCGAACAGTGGATGTGAGCACAATGAGGCAGTGCATTTCAGCAGTGGCGACAGTGACATGAAATACAAGCCGTGTTCCAGACAGCTATGCACAACTCTCACATCAGAGAGCAAAGGGGGTCCATGAATGTTCACACAGGAAGAGAAAGTATTCAAGCTTGTCAGGACTTATTGAATCAGTACAAGGGTAAAGGTGGTAGCTTCCTGGGTCATATCATAACTGGTGACAAGATGTGGTGTAAACACTATGAGCTAGAATCAAAACAGCAGTCCATGAAGTGGTGACGTGTGAATTCTTAATTGAAGAAAAAGTTGAAGACTCAGCTTTTATCAGGTTAAGTGATGTGTACTATCTTTTAGGATAGGAAATGAGCTCTCCTTCTGGATTTTCTGGAACCTGCTCAAACCGTCAACTCTGACAACTACATTGTGATACTGACTACGCCGAAGGCTCGAGCTTCCAGAGTTGGACTAGAGAAAAAGACGATCTTTACTAGCATGGTGATAATGTCAGGTCCCATATCACTTTTGAAACTGTGGAGCATATTGCCAGTCTTGACTGGACTGTCCTACCACACTCACTGCATACTCCAGATTTGGCATCTTCTGGCTTCCACTTCTTTTTCAGATTAAGAAAGATGGACTGTGTGGGGCAAAATTTTCCTAGCAGTGACACCATTATAGCATCTTTGAATCAGTGGGTCACCTTTGCTGGTACAGGTTTATATGAGCGTGTCATGCAGGCTCTTTTTCATCACTAGTGAAAATGCATAGTTAATGGTGGTGACTATGTTGAAAAATAGTGCTTTTGCAGCTGAAAATTTACTCTATCAGATAGTGGCTCTTTATATCTGCTTAGTTTCCATAAAAATAAATAGGAGGTATTACTTTTGGAGTTATCTACATTTCTTATATCATAGAGTCATAGAATCATAGAATCACCAAGGTTGGAAAAGACCTCCAAGATAATCCCTTCCAACTGTCCTCATATCACCAATATTTCCCACTAAACCATGTCCCTCAGTACAACATCTAAATGTTTCTTGAACACCTCCAAGGTCAGTGACTCCACCACCTCCCTCAGCAGCCCCTTCCAGTGCCTGACCACTCTTTCGGAGAGCAAGTTTTTCCAAACAAACAACCTGAATCCCCCTTCCCTTCAACTTAAAGCCATTCCCTCTAGTCCTGTCACTAGATACACAGTAGAAGAGGCTGAGCACCACCTTGCCACAAACTCCTTTCAGGTCGTTACAGAGACCTATAAGGTCTCCCCTGACGTTCCTCCTTTCTAGATTAATCCCAGTCACTTCAACCATTCCTCATAAGACTTGTGCTCCACAATCCTCACCAGCTTCATTGCTCTTCTCTAAGCATGCAGCAGGGCCTCAATGTCTTTCTTGTAAAGAGGGATCCAGAAGTGAAAACAGTACTCAAGGTGTGGCCTCACCAGCATTCAGTACAAAGGGATATTCACTTCCCTGCTTCCGCTGGGTATACAATTTCTGATACAAGCCAGGATGCCAGTGGCTTTCTAGGCCACCTGGACACACTGCTGGCTCATGTTCAGCTGAGCATCAACCAACATCCCCAGTTTCATCTCCTCTACACAGCTTTCCAGATGCTCTGCCCCAAGCCTGTAGCATTGCCGGGGGTTGTTGTGGCCAAAGTGCAGGACCTGGCACTTGACCTTTTTGAACTTCATCCCATTGGCCTCAGCCCAGGGATCCAGCCTGTCCAGATCCCTGCCAGCTGATGTCGTCTGCAGACTTACTGAGGGTGCCCCCATTCCTCTCATCTGGGTTATCAATAAAGATATTAAATAGGATGAGATACAATATTAAATAGGATGATAGTTGTGAATGTCCCATCCCTGGAGTTATTCAAGGTCTAGGGAGTGTGATATAGTTCCAGCTCCTCTGCCTGAAAGGTCTTTTTGTTCACTTCCAACCCAAGCTATTCTGTAATTCTGTGATTCTGTATTTCTCATCCAGGATACTGCATCCAAATCCAAGGTCGCCAGCATAAGAGAGACATGGACCAATTTGAGCAGATCCAGAGGAAGGCCATGAGCGTGACCGGAGGGCTTGAACACCTTTCCTGGTAAGAGAGGCTGAAAGAGTTGGAGTGGCTCAGACTAGAGAAGAAGGACTCTCCATGGAGATCTAATAGCTACTTTCCGGTACTTGAAAGGGCATAGAGGAAAGCTCAGGAATGTATGTAAAAAAAAAAAAAGGACAAGCAGCAATTGTTTAAACTAAAATAAGATTTTTGATTAGGCATACAGAAGAAATCATTTACTATGAGAGTGGTTAGATATTGGAACATGTAGTCCAGAGAAGATGTTGTTGTCCCCTCCATGAAAGTGTTCAAGGTCAGGTCGAATGGGATCTTGAGCACCCGAATCTAGTGGAAGGTGTCTTTACCTATGGCATGGTATTTGAAACAAAATGATTTTCAGTGGTTCCTTCCAACTCAAACTGTTTTATGGCTCTTTGATTCCCTATGATTTCTCTAAAGATCTTTCCAAGCGTGAAATTTACAGAATGAAGTGTATAGAAATGTTAGATTAAACATCTTCTAGGTACCTATGATATATTCTGGTAATGTTCACCTATCTTAGGCCAGAGATAGTCATAGATATGTTACACATATGGATCCTTAGACAAGCTACGCAAAGACAGAGAACATAATATGCCATGGGCCATGAAATGGCCCCAGGACCTTGAAGTAAAAATCAACCACTGAAATCTACTTGAAACACTGTGATATTCACAATGTGATGTTCACTTTGTTACAATTTTGAAAACAACTTGAGTGTCACAATAAATCAAATTTTATTTTAAGCAGTATTTATGACTAATGTATTGAACCTTATTTATCTCAAATTAGTTTAACAACTTGCTAAGTAAATTTTTTTCTAATGTCCTCAGAAATTAAAAATTTGATTGGACAATTGTGATTGTTTTGAAGTTTTCAAGTTAATAACTTAACTTGCAGTTAGTTAATAACTTGTTTGTTTTTCTTATTAAGCTCTTGGTAAGTATCTAATAGTCAGAGTATGTTTTCTAGCTTCATCACCTTTCACTATAAGTGAAACCAATTTTCTTTCCATGTAAAAATGGGTTACATAGTTCAGTGGGGAGTGAAGTTTTGATTCTTAAAAGCACACATTTTGCCCAGTCAGTACTTTGAATCTGCTTTAAATTAAATTACTTACGCTAAAAGACATCCAAGAGAAGTTTAGTGATTTCAACATGTTGCTTATAATGCTGGAAGCTGTTATAGTTTCCTGGAAGCTAAAACAACTTTTAAGGCTCTTGACTGAAACTATAATCCTAAAACTGATATACCATAAGCATAAATTATTCCCAAGAAAGAATTACCAACTCTGACAAAAAATTTTACTTGAAATAAAAAAAGAAGATAGACATACATGTGCCAGTGAATCAGAATAAGAAAAAAAAAAAAAACATTTTCTTCTGTAGTGGGGAGGGAATTTTATCATTCTGTTTCCTTAACTGATGAGAATGCTGATGTTTCTGTTGTGCTTAGCTTGTTCTATTGTGTCTGTTTTCTTCTTGTGTGTGTGTATGTTTGTATGAAAATTCGTACTGCCTTTCTGTCTCACTCCAATTTATAGGAGGGAGATGAGGTTCTTTTAATGTACATGAGATTAAGAAACAACGGTTCAAATGTTGATCCGACCAGGTTTATTACAAATCCTAATTAAGGAGATGGGGAAGTGGAGGACGGACACTATTACGAATTAAGGTGATGGGGAAGGGAAGGCGGGCAATAGAAAAGACAGGAAAGAAGCAAGAGTTGCGTAAAGCGGGGATGGTCACCACCAGGATCCAGTGTTGTCCGATGGTCTGGGGCAGAGGCTCAGGGGAGGAGGGCAGCAGCAGCGTGGCCAGTCTTAGGCAGCAAGACGGTGCAGGTACCGGGTAGGTCCGGGAAGAAGCCGTGGGGTAAGTCTGGGAGGAAGCAGCAGGTCTCCGGTAGCAGGCCCAGGAGAGTCCATCAGCATGCAGGCATTCCATAGTGAGGAATCTGATGGCAGACACCTATCCTCATGGTTGTTTGTCCTTCTTTTATCCTCCTTTTTTCCTGCCTATGTGACATCCCTGGGTGCTTGGGTAAGAGTCATGTGCAGCACCTCCTGAGAGGGCCATCTCCTTAGAGAGATAGATAAGCCCACACAAAAGAGTGCTTCCCGACCATTTATTGGCCATTAATCTTTATCTCTCTTTTGTTGCCCCTGGCCTTGTCCATCTGTGCCCCTCAGACAAAGGATTTTGCAACCCGGGCCCAGGACCTGTCCATCAGTGTTCTCCAGACAAAGGACTTCTCAACCTCTGGGCAGAGCTTGCCTGGACTTGTTCATCTGTGTCTTCCAGACCAAGAGTTTTTTCAGTCTTTGCCCAGGACTTGCCTGGACTTGTTTCTCAGCAAGCTTTGAGGCAATGGTATAAAATAATAATCTCTTACACTTTCTAAGGTGCTCTCTGATTCCTTTTTCCTTTCAGACTTTTAGTCCTTTACTTCCGACTGATGCTGTTTTCCAAGGCCAAGCACAGTAACTTCATGTTGCAATAGATGCCTTACTTCAACATTTTCGCTTTTGTTTTTACTGGTAATGAGTAAGAATTTCATATGTATAGAAAGCTGTAATTAATTGATGTAATGCCATATGACAGTATCATAAAATGATTTGGGTTGGAAGGGACCTTAAAGATCATCTAGTTCCAGCCCCTTTGCCATAAAGCAGGGTAACCACCCATTAGATCAGGCTGCCCAGGGATCCATTCAACCTGGTCTTGAACAACTCCAGGAATGGGGCATTCATAACTTTTCTAGCAACCTGCCATTGCCTCATCACCTTTTGAGAAAAAAAATCTTTCTCATATCTAATCTAAATCTCTCCTCTTTTAGAGTAAAACAATTCTCCTTTGTTCTATCACTATAATACAGTGTAAAAAGTCAGTCTTTCTCCTGTTTATTATCTCAATTTAAATATTCAAAGGCTACAATAAGGACTCCCCAGAGCCGCCTTCTCTTCAGGCTGAATAACCCCAGCCTGTCTTCAAAGCATAGATCATCTTTGTGGCCCTCCTCTGTACCCTCTCCAAAAGCTCCACATCTATCCTGTGCTGGGGGCCCCAGACCTGATGCACTATGCCAAATGGGGCCTTATGAGGGCAGAGCAGAAGGGAGAAAATCACCTCCCTTACCCTGCTCACCACTCTTCTTTTGATGCAGCCCAGGATACAGTTGGCCTTCAAGGCTGCAAGTGCACTGAATTATTTATTCTTGACAAAAGAATTCACTCATTTTATGGACTTCGTCCTGCCAAGCATGTCCCTGAACTCAGGTGTGTGGCTTCTGTAGATCTCTGGCTCAGTCTGCTGCTGGAAAAAGTGTCTTTTGCAGGGTAAAAAGTATAGGGTTTGACAGACCATCTGGTCAGCAGAGTGTTCAACTCCTGAATTTTCTTCTGGAGGGGACCAGACCTGTCACTTCCCATGGTAAGTTGTCCTTTAGCTCACAATTTGCAAGTGATTTATAGAATGATGACGTATAGCTTTGAGCAACCTGATGACAGCATGTCCAGGCTATTAGTTTCGACATCAGAAAACCATAGAAAATCTGCTCTTTGACAGTGGCATGCCCCTGCACTGATACTTCCCAGGTGCTAACATCCTATGTTAGTGCAGCGCTCTTCTGCAGAATATGTTTCTGGAGCTGTGCCCCAGAGCCTGAAGAGTGAAGTCCTGCATGAAAGTTGACTCCTTAGAAGTCCGTTTCCAGATTTGACAGTCACATTGGTAATAATGCTGTCTGTTTTAAGATTTTCTATGTACCTAACTAGATAATGAGCTAGATAATCAGCAGCTCAGGACTCCGCATTTATTACATGTCTCTGATGAGAAAGGCAGTAAGTCGGCAGCAGTATTTGCTCATGATACATTTTGATGAGGGTGACCACAGAGGTAGCTACAAAATATTTCTCAGTAAGAAAATTGTACTGGACTGCATTTTTGTGGCTGTTTCTTTTAATATGCTATGTCAAGTAGCTGCAAACTACAAGCTACATCAGAAGGAAATCAAGATTAGATAAAGGTAAATTACTGGGTACTTAATACATTTAAATCCTAGAATTCGTTTTGATAAAAGTAGAAAGAAATTGAGGAAAATGAGGACATATGACCTATATAAATAAAGAATATTGATGCTAAAATAGTCATCAGATTAACCCTAGGTTTTAAATGATTGAAATACTGGTAAGTATATTTGAAATGAAAGAAATATTGTTAAGGCAAGGGTGTGTTATAAAGGATTTTATAGGCTCATCAGAAATGTAAATCAGAAAGGACTGTAAGACCATTAAAGAAAGACCAAAGAATGTATGCGCTCCTTAGAAATAATGTTTTGTATCAGTTTGAATCAAAGAAAAAAAAATAAAGGCTAGCAAATTAGAAAGTAAATAATGGCAAAAATGAAAGTAGTAGGCAGCTGTGTACTAGCTGAGACTCTAGGGCACAAATGACGGGAAAAAAAAAAGCAACAAGAAAATTGTATAAATTAATCAAATTTCTGATTGAATCACAGTGGACAGAAGGTGACTAAAAAATCATTATGAAAAGGAATTTTTTATGTAGAGCCATTATAATGTTTTTGTTTGTTTGTTTGTTTGTTTTAAGTGCATTAAAAATATAGTTTTGAGGAAGAATTTAAAAATACTCCAGCTTGATAAGTAGACAGAGGCTGCCTGACAGAGATATCCTGATACACTGGGGTCTGTGGGATATCAGTCAACAGTAAGCTGAACATATGCAAGCAGCGAGTTCAGGTAGCCAAGAAGGCCAGCAGCATCCTGGCTTATATCAGAAATGGTGTTTCCAGCAGGAGCAAGGAGAGGATCGCTCCCTTGTACTCAGCACTGGTGAGGCACCATGAGTACTGCACTTAGTTTTGGGCCACTTATTGCAAGAAAGACATCAAGGCACATAAGCATGTCCAGACAAGGGCAATGAAGTTGGTGAGGGTTGTGGATCACAGGTCTTATGAAATGTGGCTGAAAGAACTGGAATTGTTCTGGAGAAGAGGAGGCTCTTACTGCTCTCTACAACTGCCTGAAGGGAGGTTATGGTGAGGTGGGGGTTGACCTCTTCTCCTGAATAACTAGTGGCATTATGATAATGGCTTTAAGTTGTGCCAACTTGGATACTCTGAAAGAGTGGTAATGAATTGGAACAGGCTGCTCAGGAAAGCAGTAGAGTCACCATCCTTGGAGGTTTTCAAGTAACGTAGATGTGGCACTGAGTGATATGGTGTAGTGGGCATGGATATGATGGCTTGACTGTTGAACTTATAGGTCTTTTACAATCCTAATGATTCTCGGACTCTATGATTTTATTAATTAGAGGTGAATTCTAATCTACATGGTTGTGTTAGCAAAAGAATGAGTGTAGCCTTAGTAATCTCCTAAAACTTTAGTTGATCATCATGTCTTTTTATTTCAAAAAACAGACAGTTGTATAAAAGGACAACTAAAATTTTGATAGTTTAAGCTGTTTCCACACTTGATGCACCAGGCAACACATATCAGTGTATTTGTCCAAGGAAAGTGCTCTTAGAATGCAGTTTCAAATGAGCAGTGTGATCACTTTAAGCAGGTAGATTGAAAAATATAGCAATATATTGCTCTACTACAACATGTATTAGAAAATGAGTGAACAAAGCTTTTCATTTAACTTAAGATTCTACTAGCATTATGAAGCACTGATCATGTGCCTGATCATTATTCCATCAGAAGTTACACTTCGTTCAGTGCCTTCACAACTGTTTGTTGTTGTTGCTGTTGTTGATGCTCCATTAAACACGCTGGGCTGTTAAACTTTATACAGAAAAATGAATAATGCTGGAGATCTCAGGTGAGTAATATCTCAACACTGTACCCATGAAATAATAGCTGCTGCCATGGTGTATACAGTTTCTCTCTGTAGTTTACCTGGCAGTCACTAACTACATTATAAAACAAAACTTTCCTTAACGTTGGCCAGGAGATGTGCTTGTCTCATTAGTTCAGATTTATTAACCTATCTGTCATAACACTTCAACACTCAAATTAGACCACAACCATCATGCTGTTTCCCAATGCACAGATATTCTATACGTTTTTATACTTCATAGTGTTAGTATAGCAAAACAGTGTCATCATTTTGATATGTTGCAATCTATTGTGAAACACAGTGTGATAATGAGGAACAATGAGTAAGAAAAATGTTAGCATCTTCTTAATCATTTTAGATTAACATTATTTATGGTTTCGTTGCATAGATCATGTGATTTCATAAATGTGCTCAGCCAATCCTGGTCCAGGAAACTGAAACTAAGACAATAACCAAAACACCCCAAGCTTGAATAAATCTCACATAAAAATGTGTAGTCGTGGTCAGAATATCACCTCTTCCATTATGTCCTTGCCGTGTCATGCTTTCATCTTGTAGAATAGG
The DNA here is from genome assembly GCA_016647715.1 of Pavo muticus. NCBI lineage: Eukaryota > Metazoa > Chordata > Aves > Galliformes > Phasianidae > Pavo > Pavo muticus. The sequence goes on along the minus strand of JACDJE010000546.1, from coordinate 44,196 downwards.
AAAAACCTGCAGAGAACTTCTGCATTTTAAGGAGGTGCTGTATTATTACTTAAAACAGTCTGGAGATAGCACTTAGCAAAGTCATAGAATCAGATTTGGAGAGCTCCCATTTTTTTTCACAGAAAAGGCAATAGTATGCATTGTTTCTATCTTTAAATTTTAAGATTTGTTCATAATTCTGTACTTATAAGTATGTAAATGGCCTGTGGTTCCCTTGCATTGTTTTGTTTGTTTGTTTGTTTGTTTGTTTTTAGCTACAAATAGTAATAATTTAAGGGTAGCATTCACCCGAGATTTTTTTTCCTCAAATAACTTATGTTTTTTGTTTGTTTGTTTGTTTGTTTTTTCTCTCTCTGCAAAACAGATTTCTCACAGTGCCACTAGCAACCCGTGACATTTTTGCTAACAAAATTTCTTCAGGAGGGGTAACTGATCGAACTCTGAAGTCTCAGACTATCCTGGATTTAAAGAATTTAGCTGGAAAATTCAAATTTCCTAAGGTAAATATATGTGTTGGTGCCCAGGGTGGTTTTGCAAGGGTTAAGTTACATCACTCTGAAAATGCACTCTTTTTCAGAAACACTCTCTTTTTATCATTTAGAACTAACTTCACAAGTTCATATTATTTACAAGTTGCTAATTTCTGAATTATTACGTATGTAACTATCCTAACCTTTTTGTTAGGTATGAGGTCTAAATATTATATGGACTCAATTATCTGACTCAATTACCAAGTGCAAAGAATAATACTAATTCACACACACAGTAAAGTGCTACATAACATAACATTGTAAAATGTATGACAGCTGATTGCATTTAAGTCTTTACAGATATTTATTGTGCTAGTGAGTGAATTGCTCTTTATTCTTTGGTAATGTGAGATGAAACAATTCCTACAGTCTTTAAGGGATTTTATTTTTTGAC
>JACDJE010000546.1:0-43243 GCA_016647715.1 Pavo muticus | reverse complement strand
AATTTTGGTGTAGACTCTCAGCTGGACAATTAACATAGTACATTAATATCTGAAAATAATATGCATCAGAAATCAAATGCTTCTTGTTATTATATTTAGACCAAAAGAACATAAGACATATCTCAATCTGATGAGTGAGCTAATATAATATACAATACCAGTAGATAAGTTAGTGAGAGTATTAGATTCTGATTATTGTTTGAGATCCTCAGCTATGCCAATTGTCTGGTGATACTTCCATCTTCTGTATTTTACCTCTCTTTCAGCTACCATCTGATTGAGCAACTGTTGTCTTTCTGTGCTGCACTTTTGTAAGTGAAAGTAGATTACCCATCTGGAACACTTCTGAATCATAGTTTATTTGGCATGAAAGGAAAGATCATCTTCAGTTTCTGTCTTATCAGATTGACCTTGTAAAACTTACTCTTACGTAGATGGTAGTTTGATCTTTTTGATTTACAGTGATGAACTCCAATTACACATTTTATTTCTGTGTTTGTTTTGGCTCCACAGTGCTATTCTGAGCCTAAAAGCATCAATAAGTATACTTCCTTACCTAGATCATTCTAACTACTATACAATTCTTGAGAAGAAGAATAAGGTAGGCTTCACACAATGTAATATACATTAAACATAATCTTCAGGTTGTTAAAATAAAGTGCAAATACATAAGCAAGCAATTAATGCTACCAGAGCAGGACATATTCAGTCAATGATATTTCACATTTTGATTACAGTTAGTATACAAGTAATCTACAAACTCTTCCACTTCTCCCAGAGCCCCTCTCATTTCATGAACATTCTATGCTCTTGAATTTACTGTATGGATCATTTTCTCTATTTTCGACTATTTTGTTTTATTTATATTTTTGACCAGTGCATTGAATTCTTGAAAGCAGTGATAATGGCGATAATATTGTGACAACATAAATAACCATTCAGGAGCTTATAATTATTGTGATAATAAAATGTCACACAAAGGACAGAAATTATAAGATAAGAGGTGGATATATATAATTTAATTAATATCCACAGATGTGAAGTTATTTCTCAGTTATTCATTCCGACCCAGTAAATTTTGACATCATATTTTTCTTTTGCAAAAATATTCATCTAACATTAATGACTAATTGAGACAGAATTGCATTAGTACAGCAGTACCTAGACCACAATCAATTTGAAACTGTGGAAACATTTGTAGTGTGACAATATTAAGAAGAATGAACTAATCTAGCTTTTAAAGGAAGATCTTGCACATATATCTTGCTCAAAAACTTGATTTTATACTCCATATTCTTTGTGGTAAAAGTGATCAGTTCTTTTAACTGTTTTAATCCTGAAGATGATATTTTCATCCTGTTGGAAATTCCCCTAAGATATTAAACAATTTAAGGCTTCACTTTTTTTCTTTGTCTGACTCAAGATAGCTTTTATTAGAAATCATAGAATCGTTAAGGTTAGAAAAGACTACTAAGATCATCTAATCCAACCATCCACCAACAACCAATATTGCCAACTAGACCATATCCATAAGTACTACATCTAAACTTTCTTTAAAGATCTCCAGGGACGGTGACTCCACCATCTCCCTGGGCATCCTGTTCCAATATCTCATCACTCTTTCTGAGAAGAAATCCTTCCTAATATGCAACCTGAACATCCCCAGCACGAGAGGGAATGGGGCCATTCCCTCTCATCCTCACTGTTCCCTGGGAGAAGTGGTCAACCTCCATCCCCACCTCACTACAATCTCCTTTCAGGTCATTGTAAGGAGCAATAGGACTTCCTCTGAGCCTCCTTTTCTCCAGTCTGAAAAATGCAAGCTCCCTCAGCCACTCCCCGTAAGACTTGTTCTCCTGATCCTTTACAGATTCATCGCCCTTCTTTGGATAGACTCCAGAACACCAGTTTCTTTATTAGAATCACAGAATCATAGAATCATCAAGGTTGAAAAAGACTTCCAAGATCATCTAGTTCAACAAACCACTTACCAATATTTCCCCACTAAACCATGTTGTTTGATACAACATCTAAATGTTTCTTGAACACCTCCAGGGGCAGTGACTCAGCCACCTCCCTTGCCAACCTATCCCAGCACTTGTCCACTTTCAGAGAAGAAATTTTTCCAGATATTCAACCTGAATCTCCTCTAGCACAACTTGAAGCCATTCCCTCTAGTCCTATCACTGGTTATGTGGAAGAAGAGGCCAAACTTCAGATCACTGCGACCTCCTTTCAGGTAGTTGTAGAAAGCAATAAGATCTCCCCTGAGCCTCCTCTTTTCTAGACTTAATAATCCCAATTCCCTCAGCTGCTCCTCATAAGACTTGTGCTCCAGACCTCTCACCAGTTTAATTGCCCTTCTCTGAACACACTCCAGGGCCTTGATGTGTTTCTTGTAGTGAGGGGTCCAAAACTGAACACAGTACTCAAGGTGTGGCCTCACCAGTGCTGAGTACAGAGGGATGATGATGACCTGCTCCTGCTGGCAACACTATTTCTGGTACAAGCCAGGATGCCATTGGCCTTCTTGGCCACCTGGGCACACTGCTGGCTCATGTTTAGCCAAGCACCAACTGACACCTCCTTGTCCATTTATTCCACACATTCTTCCAGTCACTCTGCCCCAAGCCTGTAGCACTGCCTGGGGTTGTTGTGGACAAAGTGCAGGACCTGGCACTCGACCTTTTTGAACTTCTTCTCATTGGCCTCAGCCCAGTGATTCAGCCTGTCCAGATCCCTCTGAAGGGCCATCGTATCCCCAGGCATATCAGCACTTCCTGCCAGCTGGTGTCATCTGCAAACTCACTGAGGGTGGCCTCTATCCCCTCGACCAGGTCATCAATAAAGATATTGAACAGGACAGGCCCCTGTAACAACCCCTGGGCTGGTTGCCAGCTGGATTTAACTCCATTCACCACCACACTCTGGGCCTGGCCCTACAGACAGTTCTTTACCCAGCAATGAGTATTCTTATAGTGAGGGCCCTAAAACTGAACACAGTACATTTTAAAAATCACACACTTTTTGAATGATTAAAATATTGTGACTGAACTGAAGCTTATTTAGTATCTTCCTGCAGACAGGATATACTCCACTGTCACCCACTCTTATATGCAAATATCATGGGCCTACCAACTCTGGATGTCCCAGATGAGGTCTACATTTGTGATATTCCTTTCCTAAATAGTCTTCTTTTATATATCAGTATATAAGAGAAATAAACAATATTATTTTTTATGCAATTCTAGGAAAGAACTCTTGTTTAAAACACTGGGATTGGTATCTGTTATGCTCTTCTGAGAAAGATTAGAGTTCTGGAATGCATGAAGAGTATGTTTTAAGATTTTTGTCTTCTTGGGAACATGCTTTGTATAAAATAAATTGTGAGTGTGAAGTGCATAAGTTTTCTTATTGTTCTTCTGGTAGTATGGTTCATTCAACAACAGTAAAGTACGGTGATAATAACAGTGGTATTTAAATTAATAAATGATAAAATAGCAATTCCTGGAGGCTCCTTGTACAATAAAGCAGCCTAAAGTGAGTGGCTTTTTAATCTTTATTTAGATACAATTTTTATTTAGCAGGAGACAATAGATACTTAAAGATGATTTCATAAAACATGCTTATAGTCCTCTTTCTATTTCAGGTTAGTTTCATAATTCCAAAATGTTTACCATTTGAATATTACTAGAGATAAGTATTTGATGTGATGCAAAATGCTAGTGCACAAATGTTGAAGCCTCTGTAACTGCTGCTGCAGCATTTAACTACATGCCATCAGCTGGTAATTTTGGTGGTACAAGAGAAAACCATAAAGAAGATGCTAACAGGTACTTGTCTGTGCTATGAAAGTAACTGTGTCAAGCTAGGTATTTGAATGTGTTTTCTGGTGGTATCATTTAAGCAAATTAGTTGTTTTTTTGTTTCTGCAGCTGGAGCAGATATTAACTGTGTTTTTATTAGCCTGGAAGAATCTATGATGTCACGGGCCACTGGAACACCTTACATTTATAATTTTGTGGGCTGTACAATGATTGCAGTGTAAACACAATCAGTGATTGAACTGAATAGTATAGATATCAGAATAGGATAGTATTTAATGAAAGGGGAGCCTTGGCATCAGTAAAAATTGCTTAAATTCACAGCACGTTGATTGAGAGTGTGAGAACACACCACAATAGACGCCTAGGAGATGAATATTCTACTAAAATATGAAAATATAGAGATTAGTAGTAGGATGGAGATAAAATGTTAGTAAAATAAATATAAGGGCATGATCATTAAAATCATATTGAATTTAAATCATTTGCTTTTTATTGTTTGGTATCTTGCATATAGAAACATCTCAGATATAACAATATTTGTTATGTTTTTGTGTGTGTGTATAAACAGGAGATTCTGTGCTATTTCTTCTGATATACAAGTAAATCACTTCTGATGTAAGGAATATCCCAAACTTACCTATAAGAAGCCACACATAATTTTTCAAAATGTTTCTAATAATTAAAAGAAACAGCAAAAAAATATATTGAATATTTTGTCTTAGAAAATATACAGACACTCCTAATAGTACTTCTCAGTTACAATATTCAAAAATAAAACACAGAAAATTAATTGTTGAAAAAAGGGAGACAACTTTGTTTATAAGATCTTTAAAGTCAGTCAAATCATCTTATGCACTGCATGCAGACTCTTAAGAATGGACATGTGGAAATGGTTAGAAAAAATAACGTGTAGTCTCTGACTTCATAGATGAAAATTCTTAGGAAGATTTAAAGAAGGAAAGAAATAAATTCTCCGCATTATAATATTTTCTGTCTTGATTTATTTTATGAAAGGAATATTAACTTAGAAAAACATCAGAAGTGTTTACAAACACCATAACTTGCAGAAAAACTTGAAACTATTTAGGTATGAAAAAATGAAAAGTAAACTAAACTTCTCAGAAACTGCAGGATGAAAGGCAAAGCTCACAGACATCAATAGGAATGAGTGCAAAGTTTCCCCTCCTACCCAATGAACTGATGGCATTCTAGTGATTCATTTGTACGCATGCTACATACAAGTGATCATAGGAGTGTTTTTTCATAAGGAAAACTAGATTACAGTTATAGAAAAACATCTTAAAATCCAGTAATCAGTGGGATGAATATCTCTGGTGGTTTATTGTTCCCAAAGACTTTTACCTACCGTGAACTAGATTCAGGCACTATCCTTGGTTGAAAGAAAAAAACTATGTAATAATCTTGCTTCAAAAACCTGATGAAAAAACCATCTACCTAGCAAAATCACACTATAGATGATATGCTTTTGTGCATATTAAAATAATGATTTCACAGACGTGGAAGAAATTCATCAGATCAGAACTCCAACATATTAATAGGACTGTGAAACAAAATTGAACAACAGTTAGGCACTTGCATTTTTCTCTTGTTTACAAGAATATTCTCGTATTTTCTCCTCATACTATTTTCAGAGAAAAAAAGAAAGATGGAGAAATCTGGAATGTTTATTGAAATGTTTTGCAAAGACTCTTGTGGGGAAATATTAGGTCATGACTTGAACTGGTGATTGAGCACCTGGTGAAGTGGTGTTGCTGGCCTCAGGAGCACAGGTAAGTTGTTGGCACCTGTGCTCCCCATTTGACCAGAATCAATGGACCCAGGGTGGAGCCACCCTGGACTCATATAAGGGCCGGCCACTGAAGGGAGAGCATCTCTGCAGCCTGTGCTGCTTTCTGGGAAGGAGTGCTGTGTGGCCAGAGAGCCCCTTCACCACTTGAGCAAGTTCCATTCTTCCTTCTGTAGATGGCTATGGGCCTAGCTATAAATGGTTTGCTTGTTATCTCCAAGATCCTGTCAGGAGCAATTTTGCTTCTTCATGAACAGAACAGCTCTTCTGGAAAGACCTCTTGTGTTTATTACCACACAATCTCTAGGAAATCAATCTATGTCTCATCAGCCTATGCGGTTCTACTTACTACTTTCAGAGATGCATTTTTATACAGTCTTGCAAATATTACATTTAATGCTGGGTGGCTTTTCTTTTACGTCCACATAAATTTTCAGATTTCCCTATACAAAAATGTTTTCTGGAGAGAAAAGAATAATGCTATTGTAAATAAAATGACTTGTATATTTTGAAGGGATAAAGTTAGTTAAAAGTTTCTGCTATGATAGAATCATAGAATTGCTCAGGTTGGAGAAGACCTTAAAGATCATCAAGTCCAACTGCAGCTTAACCATACTACCTTAACTCTAACAGCCCTCTGCTATATCATGTCCCTGGGCACCACATCTAAATGGTTTTTAAACATATTCAGGGATGGTGCCTCAACCACCACCCTGGGGAGCCTATTCCAGTGCTTAACAACCCTTTCTGTAAAGAAGTTTTTTCTGATATCCAACTTAAACTTATGCTGGCACAACTTGAGGCCATTTCCCCTCATCCTGTCACCAGTGAGAAGAGACCAACCCCGCTCTCATTGTAAGCACTGTTCAGATACTGGAAGAGAGCAATAAGGTTTCCTCTCATACTCCTTTTCCCGAGATTAAACAGCCCCAGTTCCTTCAGGTGCTCCTCATAGGGCATATTCTCCAAGCCCTTCACAAGCCCTGTTGCCCTTCTTTGGACCTGCTCCAGCACCTCAATGTCCTTTTCTGTATTGAGGTGCCCAAAACTGAGGACAGTACTCGAGGTGAGGCCTCACCAGTGCCGAGTACAAGGGCAGGATTACTTCCCTAGTCCTGCTCACCACACTGTTCCTGATCCAAGCTAGGATGCCATTGGCCTTCTTGGCCACCTGGGCACACTGCTGGCTCATATTCAGCCGATTGTCCATCAGTACACCAAGATCCCTTCCATCAGGCAGCTTTCTGGGCACTCTTCCCCAAGCCTGTAGGGTTGCCTAGGGTTGTTGTGATCAAAATGCAGGACCTGACGCTTGGCCCTATTGAAACTCATACTGTTAACCTTGGCCCATCGATCCGGTCTATCCAGGTCCCTTTGTAGTTTCTTTCTCCCCACAGGCAGATCAACACTCCCTCCCAACTTGGTGTCTGCAAACTTATTTCTGCTGGCTTTTATGCACAGAAGTAGTTACACTGGGTTTCCATATAATACCCTGCTAAAATAAGAGTCGGAATAAAATAAAATGCATATTTAACTGAAGCAACAATACTGGAAATTATTTTGAAGTTCTTCGTAATTATTTTTTCTCCCTCACTCTTGTAAACTTCCAATTAAAGGAAACAGAAGTTATGATGCATATGTTTATCAGTTGCTCCCTGTCTACGTCTTAACCAGGAGAAAGCTCTTCAAAGATTTAAAAAATAATAAAAAATAGAAATATCGAATGGAAAATGTGAAAATGCTCACTATACATTGGATTATTTATTGCAGTCTCTGTAACCTGCATAATAGTACAGTGCTTAAACAGCCAAACTCATTTGTATAATGATGAACAAAATAACACTGATAAAATGAAAAAAAATATTTCCAATAGCCATAATTTAATTGTAACGTATTTAACATATATGTATTTTCATCTGCAGCATTTCTAGCCATTACTGTGTCATCTATCAGTAATATTTTAACATGCTTTTATACAGAAAAACATTATTTGATTTTGGCTTCCTTATATTTTAGTACTAGGAAAAAATAAAATAAATGGTAATAGCAATAAAAATTTCGTAAGTAAAGTTAAATAGTTATTTTACTTTCTGAGGAAATTTATGTTTCTGTAAAATCCAAAGAAAAACACTGCATTTTTCTTCTTTGGTGATTTACCCTCTTTGTTAGCGATAGTTTTAAGAATTATCCACTGGACTGAGATTTAGAAGAATTAAAACTCATTGCCAGTTTACAGAAATTCTTTGAATGCTACTTTGTGATCTCTTCTTCAGTATAGCCCCAGCAAATAGCTTTTAAGAGGCAATTTATTTATTTTACTGTTATGTACTTAACCCTTTCCACTGCAGTTAAAGCAAATCATTATATTTCCAGCACACTTGTAAAAATAAAAGTAGTTAGTCTTAGAAGGTTTTTGCCACCATTATAGACTTTGTTATATAGGTAAAATACCAAATTCTTTTTTGCATAATAAATGAAATTTATCATCTGCGAAATTCAAGCGTCACATAGAATGGTCTTCTGAAGACAGAACTGCAACGCTGAAAAGACAGAGCACAGTGAAACTATGTTCATTCTTAGAGTTAGTGCAAGCAAGCCTCTTAGCTCAGTTGTGCATATTTGGGCTGCATTTCAAAAGATTTCATTCCAGATGTCCAAGCAAAGGTATAGAGGGCAATAACTTTTACTTTTACATTAGTCACTACCTCTGGTTTGGTATTTGTGGAGAAACACAGAAAGGAAAGAAAAGCAATTAACAATATTTACCAACTTTATGAAGCGACTTCTCTCAGTTAAGATCAAACTGATAGTTACTCTGACATTGCTGTCATAATTGTATTCATACATATTGTTATTTTGGTAGAGAAAATTGAAGCCACATATAAAATAAATTGTTAGCACAGCATTAGTGACATTAAGAATCATAATAGATTTATCACAGTCAAATTTCTTTTTGTTTTCTTCCAAGTTTTTCTGTATCACAGTATCTTGCAATTTCTTCACATTTAATCTACAAGAATACAAAGTATTCAAAGTAGTGATTGAATTGTATTCATTTACCTGTATGAACTGTATTCTTGTGTGGCACTGTATAGCTGAAAGAGAAGTATGATTTTAACAGGATGCCCTCTAGCAGAAGTAGAGTGAATTTTAAGGCAATATTATCACAGTGCAATCTAACTCAAGCAAGAAGAATTAAGCTTGATACTCCTCTAATGTAAACATCTTAAATACAAAGTCAGTATTCTTATTAAACTTCTCAGATGATACATTCTACTGAAAAAAAAATCAGTACCTTTTCTAAAAATATGTGTATCAAAATGATAAACAACACCAATTTTAGTAGAGTTTAGTGTACTATAATTAAAAGAGGAGGGGAAAGGATGAAAATGAGGACTGGCAGTGTATGTTAGCAATAAAAGGTAGTAATGACTGAAATTAGTAACAGGATGAAAAAAAAAAAAGAAACACTGAACAATGCATAATATTCTCAGGTACAGTCAGATTTTTCTGAATAATTTATTGACTAGTTCTTGATGTTCTAATTACTCCCCTGAAGCCACTGCCTAAATAATCTTGGGTAGATCTGAAGCATTGTGGGAAATTAGAACTCTGGCAAATCAGAAAGCATATATTTTAATATAAATTTCAGTGTCTGCCTGTGCATATCTGCATTTTGAAAATGAAAAAAAGTGGTTAAGAAACTGTATACTGAGAACTGACATAAAGATTGAAGTTTTCAGGTTCAAATTAAAAAGCATTTTTCAGAGAGGAAAGAAAAACACATTTAAAACTGCAATGTAACATATTTTATCTGAGACATGTCCAAAACTTTCTTGGTCCTATATGCTTCAGGCTGAGTCATTCTGTAATAACATCATTTTGGTGGGATTATTCTGTGCATGTTCTACATACTGAAAGTGAATTTACCTCATTTTAAAAATTTCTCTGAAGTAGATGTTGGAACTTCAGTTCGAATTGCTGTTAACCCCTAAGGATAATAAGCTGAAATTAGAAAATAGGTTTAAGTCAGCTGACAGTGAAAGACCTGTTCAAACTGTCTTGCTTGAAATGATTACCCTATATAGTTCAAATCTGAATATGACTTGCTACTGAAAGAGGATGACCAATTTGACCCAGCTTTGACAGCACATGAATAAGCAGAGGAATTTAATTATGCTATTTTCACTTTTATTTCCATGCTGTTTTGAGTGAAAAACTAAGTCTATCCTGTATAGTTAAGAGGTTGGAAAGTGAGAACTTGAATTCACAGGCTGCACTTCCTTGACCTTCTGAATTATTCACGATACCTCTTTCAACAACGTGGTACAGCATAGAGCTGTTTGAACGTGTCATGGTGAACTATGTTAGTTTGGGCTATGTACAAGACGTACCATCTGAATTAAAACCTCATCTAACCATTTAACAATGTTATCTAATTTGATATAAGGAATGCTATTTAAAAAACCAAACAAACACAGAAAATATTCAGTTTGATTGCAATAGCATTTTATAATAGGTTCACAGAATCACAGAATCACAGAATCGTAAGGGTTGGAGGGGGCCTCCAGAGATCATCGAGTCCAACCCCCCTGCCAAAGCAGGTTCCCTACACCAGGTCTCACAGGTGGGCGTCCAGGAGGGTCTTGAATATCTCCAGAGAAGGAGACTCCACAACCTCCATGGGCAGCCTGTTCCAGTGCTCCGTCACCTCACCGTAAAGAAGTTCTTGCGCACATTTGTGCCGAAATTCCTATGCTCCAGTTTCTGGCCGTTTCCCCTTGTCCTGTCTCCACACACTGCTGAAAGAGTCTGGCCTCGCCACTTTGCCCTCCAAGAAAGACTGTTCTGTAATCAAAGGGGGCACACTTCAGAGGCAGTAGTTATGGAGAGCACTGCAGAGGAGGACCTGGGTGACCCAGTGAACAAGCGGTTGACCATGAGCCAGCAGTGTGCCCTTGTGGCCAAGAGGGCCAGTTGTATCCTGGGGTGTATTAAATCTAAGCGCATGGCTGCAGGTTGAGGGAGGTGATCTTCCCTCTCTATTCTGCCCTGCTGACTACACATCTGGAGTATTGTTTTCATTCTGAGCTCCTGAGTTTAAGAAAGATAGAAAAGAGAGTCCTGCAGAGGGCTACAAAGATGATTAGGGGCTGGGAAATCTCTTGCATGAGTAAAGACTGAGAGATCTGGTACTGGTTAGTCTGGAGAAGACTGAGAAGGGATCTTAATAATGCTTGTAAATGTCTAAAGGGTGGGTGTCAAGTGGATGGGGCCAGACTGTTTTTTCAGTGATGCCTAGTGACAGGACAAGGGGTAACTGGTACAAACTGGAACACAGGAATTTCCATCTTCTTTGTGTTGAAGATGACAGAGCACTGTAACAAATTGCCCAGAGCTGTTGTGGAGTCTCCTTCTTTGGAGATATTCCAAAACCTTCTGGTTGCTTTCCTCTGCAACGTACTGTAGGAAACTTGATTTAGAAGTGGGTTTGGACTAAATGGTCTCCAGAAGCCCCTTCAGACCTCTATGATTCTGTGATTCTTTTCAATTCGGAAGCTCATGCAAGAAAATGAGGACCTTTTAAGGAAGGCCTTAATTTGTGTCCTGGATTCAGAAATAAAAGTATTAATATAAAATTCTGATTAAATTCAATGTGTATTAAATGTAATACAGATATTACATTGGAAATGTAAACATATGACATAATCATTAATCTTCATAGTACTTAAGTGCTGTTATATCTACTGACACTATTGGTATTTGCTTACACATTAATGACACTTACAGAAGCAGTGCATTAAGGCTTTTCTACTAAAAAAAAAGAACCTTATGGAAAAGGTACTATTCTTATCTGATGGGCTTAGTTTTACTAATACATTTACACAGTAACATCTTTGAGTAATACATAACTATTTCTGATGAGAAATCTCATGGCCTGTGTTATCCACCAGGATAAACAATGTATAAAAAATAGGAATTTTAGAATCATCTGAAAACAAAATTTACCAAAACAACTCTTTTCACCATATTCTAGAAGAGGCCTATAGTTGTCTGTGAACAATGAATTATTTACCTCTTTGTAAAAGTTTGTACTTTGGACTTCCTATTGAATAATCATAAACCCATACCTTTGAAACCTTTCAAAATTACTAGTTAAAGTACCTGAAGATCTCCATTTCATATAAATGGCTATATATATATATATCATGTGGTATCAAACTCTTTCAAATTTTAAATTCCAGGAATTAGAAAATTCCTAACAATAGGAAATTACTTTTTTAAAAACACATTTAACTACCAGTCTATACTGCTGTGAATACCACAAATATTTTATTTTAACAAAAATTCTTTTAGTATGTTTCCATTATCTAAGGACGAAGGTCAACTTATGATTTTGAAAGTTCCTGCTTGTGTGGATTGACCAAGTATTTTCATTGGTTTAGGGCTATCTTTGTTTCCCAGGTGATTAGGAAGATGATTAGTCATCAATTCATTATTGTTGAGGAACTCTACATTTTCTTCACAGATCAAAATCTTACTCACACTTTGATCAGCAGATGCTTGATCAAGTACCTTGGCAAGTACACGTTACAACATTTTCAATACAGAAGATAATGGAAATTTCAAAGTTGTGGTTGGTAGGAAGGAATGCTAAGAACCAGTGTTTCAAATATTAATATGCATCTACCTACATAACAATCAAAATGTGTTATTCTCTTAGCTCAAAGTTAGGGGTAATTGGATCTATGTAGTGTATAAAGCTATTACTTTATTAATAGGGAATTAAGAAAAAAATTAATCTCTCAATATAAATAAATAAAACAAGTTTTAGGATAAAATAAAACTTGGGGAAAATTTCAACCATAGTCTTACTATGGCTTTCTTGAATAAACACTCTATAATCACTGTGTTTTTGAAAGCTTTTCTGCCTTCAAGTGATAGCAGCTCTTAGATTGTCAAGAAATCCAAATAGATATAACAGCTACTTTTCAAGAAGCTTGTGTATGTAGGCAGCTAAGCAAATTGGAGCCCTTTCATTAATTTCCAGTTTAGACTGCTACTCTTTTCATCATTAAATGGTCTTTGAAGAGATAAAAAGAAAATTATGATCAATCTCTTCCTACAGGAGCCAACCAGATTATCTACTTAAATCATGTTTCAGTCAGATGTGTTTGGGGATAATTCTGCATTAATAGCTGGAGTCCTACTTTCTTTCAGACTATAGCTGAGTGTCAATAGGTCTATCTATCCCTACTGGCTCAGAATGACATTTTCGAAAATGTACATTTTTGCCCATGTTCTACGTTCCAATAAACCTTCCTGAGTGGTCTTCAGTTACCATCACATAGCACATCTAGACATTATGAAATATCAGTTATCTACATGAATATGATTATACTTTTTTTTAGCTATGCTGACATCCAGGCAGGATACCAACAGGGATCTCAAATGATATTAGTTGTTTCAGTTTAAGCAACTGAATGGCAGTAATTATATGTAATTGAAGGGTAACTAAAACTGAAATTAATCCACTCAAGGAAAATATTGATGTCGGTGTGCTGATCTCATTTGCTCCCAAACATACCTGTTCTTTTTCCATTAAAATGATTCCACTCCAGAAAAGAGATTATGTCAGCTATGAATTTTACCTATTGACTTTAACAGTAGCTGTATAAGCATGATGTTGATCAAATGTCTTCAAAATATGGATATTATTAGCTCTACGATGGAGATAGCCTAGCCAGAACTACTTCATTACTATCCTCCATCAATAATGTTAAAAGAGTAGCATCTATCACTTTTTCTCAAGAAGCGAGAGTACTTACTGAAAAAATCCTAGTGTAATTAAGTGGATTTAGAATTATTTACTGTACTGATACTTTTTTTGTATTATTGTATTGTTTTGTACTATTACAGAGTTATTGTTGGAATCAGTGTTTCATCTGTCTTCCTTGCTGCAGAAGTAACCATACTGATTACTTCTTACACACATCTTGCTTGAATAACTGTCAAAATTTTGTTATGAAGCTCAGGTGAACTTACTGGCATGTCCTAGTATGATTTTCTTTCTTTTTTTTTAAACAGTCTCACACAAGCATTTTACAGCTCTGACTCTAGCCACTGATTCTTTGTTATAAACAGATATTCGTCAGGTGTTAAATATTAAGAACATATCATGAGCAGTTTATTGAAATTGGCTAGCCAGTCTGGTCTGTAAATCATGTGGTATCTAATTTAATCCTTCTTAGATAACTGTGATAACTGCAGAGTGGAAAGTTTTGGAGAAGATTATTGTAAAGATTTAAAACATCGTCAGTGTACTTATGGTGTACAAATAGATGTAACATGGCTACAGCAGCTGCACTGTAAAGTCAGTTGTTCCCTTGTCATACAAGTAATGTATCTCTCACTAATCAAAATGTTCTGGTAAGTTTATTTGGAGAAAAAAAAAAAAAAAGGAAATGCTCATGGCTTTAAAAATCCATTAACCACAAGTAAGTATTTCACCAGTTGTGCACGTATCCATGCATTTACTTTAATTTTCCATTTTGTATTATTTGATGGATATTCTAGTGATTCATTCTTGAATCACAGATGCAGTTAATTTTCTGTGTGGCCCAGCATTGGCCCTTGCTTGTGTTTGCCAGTGATCCCTCTGGTAAAAGTATCAGACAGAGAAAACAGCTCAGTACATCTAGACTGGTAGCATTAGATACAAAATCTGTTGCCATCTTCAAAAAATCATCTGATGCTTTTTAGAACATATGCAGGTTTTATTTTGGAAAAGTAAACTTTTGTCTGGAATTTATTTTTGTTTTCAAATGAGTGCAATAGAGTATTTTTCCTTAGATATAAGAAGAATATAAAACATAAAGGATCTAAATTCTGAGAATTCAAGTGTCTAATTACTGGTCTTCTTCACTTGGGAAGCTACTTAGTAATTTCCTAAATAAATTCCTCACAATTTATGATTACGTGTGGATTCAAATAAAAACTTGGCTAGTATGTTTTATATCCCAGCTTTCAGTTTGACTGTACATGAAATATCTCAGAGCTTATAACTTGTCATTATAAAGATTGTTTCTTATCATCACAGCATTTGTAATACTAAGTATGCATTAGATGAAACAAATATCAAGCAACATAGGAATCAAGTACTGTAACTTAGGTTTCTGGTTCTCACTATCCTAAATATTAAGCAAGGAAACTGAGTATAACTAAATAAATTAAGAATACATGTGAAACAAATAAAGACCAATAATTTCCAAAGACTTAAATAATTAATATTTGAATGTAGTATCAATAGTATCATCAGCTGCTTTTAGCATAAAAATTTAAGGAAAAGCAACACCTGTGTTATCACAGGATTATGTATTCACCTCCGAATATCACCATGCTCTCTTAACTGAATAAGAAAACTTAGTTCAGAGAGTCTTGACTCTAATTAGTGTTGACAGATAATGTTAGCTTCAATAGCATGAATTCAGTATTACTTAAGAAATCTGAAATTCCTGAGTATATCTTAAAGTGATTTATGTTTCTTTGCCTGAATTTTACTGTGTTACTGTATCCAGGCCTTGGGCCCCCTGCACAAAAAAGACATGGAACTCTTGGAAGAGGTCCAGAGGAGGGCCACTAAGATGGTCAGAGGGCTGGAGCACCTCTCCTATGAAGAAAGGTTGAGGGAACTGGGCTTGTTTAGCTTGGAGAAGAGGAGGCTCCAGGGAGACCTCATTGTGGCCTTCCAATATTTGAAGGGAGCATAAAAACAGGAGGGAGAACGACTGTTTATGAGGGTGGACAGTGATAGGACAAGGGAGTATGGTTTTAAACTAAGATGGGAGATTTTGGTTAGATATTAGGAGGAATTTTTTCACACAGAGGGTGGTGATGCACTGGAACTGACTTGCGGAATCAAACCGCAATCATAACCACAAAGTAGTTACAAAGCAGGTATGTTTATTCAGTGCTGCACGCATGCCAGGTGCAGGGGGGGGTAGCTGCTTCCTAGCCTGCACAACGAAAGCAGGTAAACATCTTTCTTTATTGAAGGAATACGTGCATACTCATGGTATTTCTAAGACAAGGAGTGGTTATTACAATTAATTCTAGAAATTTATTTCAATATTCCACACCCATTCTACAACGCAAACTCCACCCCTAACTAATGCTTCTACGCATGCATGGTGCCTCCTGGTGGTCACCCTGGTGGTCGTGGGGATGAAGGCCGTATGTCATCCTCGCAGTGTACTTCTGACCCCAGTGTAGTTTGAGGAAGTATTCCAGCTTCAACTGGTTCAGTTTATAGAATGGTTTCTAGGATGTGGCTCCTTGGACCAATCAGCAGACTCCTCGGGCTAGGATTGATGTAGCCCATATCTTTCCCATTGTTTGTGCTCAACTACTTTAACAGTTTTAACAATATAACAAATTAGCCCTTTATTCAGAACAGGTTGCCCAGAGAGGCTGTGCATGCCCCATCCTTGGAGGCATTCAAGGCCAGGCTGGATCTGGCTCTGGGCAGCCTGGTCGAGTGGTTGGCAACCCTGCCCACAGCAGGGGGCTTGAAACTAGATGATCATTATAGTCCTTTTCGATCCAAGCCATTCTATGATTCTATGACTTATATAGCAGTATCCATACCAATAATTAGAATGTTGGATGTAGCTTCAGAGCCTGAAGTTTACGGAGTGAATCTAAAATTCACAGATTTGTGCTGTCATGTTTGTTTTCAGTTAAGAAAACAGAAAAAACAGGTAAGTAGTTCTTGCGTTCCTAGCTATATAATTTCTATAAGAGACCATGGATAATGTCACAGAACACTAAATATTTATGAAATTGAGGGATGTTTTTTTCTTTCTCATGATGTCTTCCTGTGATAAAATCCATGATGAAAAATTTTAGTAACTGTGATTTCAGAGCCCTGTAACAGGGTAATTATACCTCACTTACTAGAGCAAACTTATGAGAAATTGAAACAGAAAACTGAAAAAAAACTACAACAATAGAAATCTGAATACCATGCTTGGCTATGTCACTATAAAGTTAGAAGGAAAAAGAAATCTCTGGGCTGTAATCATTTTGATTCTTGTTTGTCTGACAAGGAAGGATGTGGCTGCAGCTGTTCACATTTTTTCCTGCACAAAATGACTAGGAGATACTCAATATCTTCTTATTAACATAGGAGGTGTCAAGACTGAGAAATAACCATCTTCTAACCATGATAGCCATTTTTAATCATTATTTTTCAAATCCTCATGTTTTGAGGATATTAAATACAGTTTTCACAGTGTATTGGGCTCACCAGAAGTAGCCCATTGTAGTACCTGGGGACGGGCAAGATGTGTGGCCTTTGTGAACAGAGCTCAGCACTGCCCCATGTCAGAGCAGAGCTGCTCCACAAGGGATCCACTGCCACCAGAGCTGAGCCATGGACGCTGCTAGATGTGCTCTGGGAGAGCAGATTTTAAAAAGCAAATAGCTGCTGCACAACAGCAGCTGGGAGAGGGGAGTGAGAAATGGGAGAGAAGTGGCCCTGCAGGCACTGAGGTCATTGCAAAAGAAAGACAAGGGTTGCTTCAGGCACGGAGCAGAAGGCCCCTGTACTCCAGAAGAGGCACCATGGGGGGCTGTCTCCCTGCAGCCTATGAGCAACGCATGGAGCAGATCTCCTTGTGCAGCCACGGAGGAACTCACTATGTGACGGTAGATGGGGTCAGGAGGAGCGGCAGGAGGGCTGAGGGAGCTGCCGCCCATGGGGACGGTGCTGGAGCAGAAGTTGGACCTGTGTTGGCTGCAGCTCTCTGAACTCAGTTCCTGTGGGAAGTCTATGCAAGATCAGTTGGTGGAGGATGGCATCCCGTGGGAGGGATCTCACATTTGAGCAGGTTCCGAGAGTGACCAGGAAGGTGTGTCAGTCAAAGCATTATGGACTGACTTTAGCCCCCATTCTCTATTCACCTGTGCTGCTCAGAGAGGAGGAGTTAGAAGAGGCTTGATGAGGAGATGGTTTTTGGCTTGCTTTTATTTCTCACTGCTCTAGTCTGCTATCAATAGGTAATAAATTACGTTAATCTCCCTGTACTGTTTTTCGTGTGATGGCAACTGCTGACTCTGCCCTTAACTCAACCTATGAGCCTTTTTGCATCATGTTTTCTCCCTTTTGTCCTTTCTCAAGAAGAACTCAAGAGAGCAGCCTGGTGGAGCTTAGCTGCCCATCAGTGTGAAACCACCACACACTGTTTGGATAATTTTATATTATCCTTTCCTGCTTTTTACTGATCACTGAATGAAAGAATTACTGTGCACTACAATTCTCAGGGCAGGCAGGTCCAGGGAAGCAGGGATCAGAGCAGCTAGGACAGCCTCATCCCTGGGCATCAGGCACCTCCGTGAGCATGAAGACAGGAAAAGCTGGAACAGGGTGTATAGTTCAGCCATACAGGCCCCATGGACAGCTGGGACAATCACTGCAGGCAGTGATTGCCCCTCCAAACTTCAGTAGTTAAGGGGGGAAGTAGCTCAAGACATGGTTTAGGTAAGCCTAAACTGACTGCTGTGCCCCATACGCACTGAAATTCTGCTCCTCCAGCTGTCCCTTCTAGAGCTTTTGTAGATTGCTTGTTTATCTCTGAATCTCTGTCAACAAGTTCCAGTATAGGAAGCCCCTGGGACCAGGCAGTGGTATAGAACTGAGTCTCAGGTTGTCCTGATATCTGTGGTTTTCTGTGTCTTGTGTCTGTGTCCAGCTTTGTGGCGGGGATGGTGGTTTTCTTTGGATACATAACATAAGCTGTTTATACTTCTGCCTAGCCATATCTATGCAAGAGTTCCTGTATGTCACCACTATGCTTTTACAAAGGAAAAGGAGTCAAACCTATTTTGTGTGTCTTTACTTGTAAGTACATTCCTAATCTCTGCTACTTTAAAATCTTGATACACTTCCAATTGAACAAGGAAGTTCTCGTTAATTTGAACAGAGTTGAAATTTTCCTGTATATCACAAATAAACTCTACTTACTAGTGCCTCTAGTCAATTCCATCTGTGTAAAATAGGGGATTAGGTTCCAAGGTGACAGGTGCCTTAGACCCCAGAAAGAGAAAAAAAAAGGGGGGTTAGGTACATTAACTGTAAGAAAAATATGGAATGTGTGAATGTGTGATTTTGCTGTTGTTTAACAGGAGTCTTTAATGTGCAGGTATCTTATTGGATCTACAGTTGAAAAGGAAAAGCTGTTTAGGTTTGGTTTTTTTTTTTTTTTTTTTTTTTTTTTTTTGGTTGCATTTGTGCACAGAGAAGTTTAACTAAATCTCACTTCATATTATGTCAAGGATATAAACACCACTTAACATTTTTCTTCTACAGAAGTGCTAGTCGTGAGTACAGAAGAGACTTATTTGTGTTGTAGTCAATACACATTGCAATCAAGACCTCAACACTTTCTGCAGCAAAACTGTTAACCTGAATTCTTTATTAAAAGGCCTGTAGTCTGTAGCACTTCACTGTAAATGAATGAAATTTCTGCTGCAGCCATAAAAAAAAAAAAAGTTTGATAACAGAGGCTGTGCTCTTGCAACATTTAATTCAGTTAAATCTTATAATGTCCTTTTCTTTATATTTGTTGAATTACTTATTGATTATCTAAAACAGCTGAATAGTTTTCTGAGAGGAATCTGAAGGTTAAATAGATAGGAAACATACATAAGAAAATTACATTTAGCAGGATAGGTATCAGGAATTTTATGAGACTGAGTTTCTCCTGGTGAAAGTGAAAAGCAATGAAATAGATCCAGGGCCTGTTTTTTCAAAGCTAGCAACCTCTTGATGGGAAAGAACAAGCTAATTTCTGTAACAGAGCATGCACAGATTGAGGAACAATGATTTATCTACTATTCAGTGTACCTTTGCATTGTGCTGTTCTTGTAATGCTAGTGTTGCTTGATACCTAAAAAAAAAACCCTGATATTACACTAATGTCATTCTGCAGAAGTGCTTTTTTATGAGGTGAAAATATCTGTTGGTTTACAGAAATCCAACCATAAAAAGAATGAACTGCTATTATCGTATTTTTGATCTTGAAAAAGGTCATCAGGTTTGGTCTCCTTATGATTTCTTCCTACCTTTTTGTTCTTCTAGGTTTCTGCTATCATTTCTGTCATCAATTTAGGAAATATTTCATTTATTTATTTGTTTGTTTGTTTGTTTGTTTGTTTATTATTCTGAAGAGTGCTAGAAGTACTATTTTCCCATGAAGGTTAGGAATTAAATAAAAATGTTTCATTATAATCTTCTCCAAAGGAAAAGTCTACTCTCTTTCAGTGACTAAGTTTTGTGTCTTTAGATCACTCTTAATAATTCATAAGTCTATGAGCTAACACACAGATTTTTGTTTTGCACATTTTGTAGCTTTATTCTCCAAATATTGATGTTAGGTTAATGATTAAGCCTAATGTTGAATAGATTTTATAAGAATTTTCCACTCTTTTAATAACAACAATAATAAATAATCCAAATGACTCAAAAATGACTTTTTTGCAAGTCTGTTTTTTTTCCAAAAGGCACTAAGTCAAACTGCTGTTATGTCTTTTTCCCCGAGCGGGAGAAAAATTCAGTCTGGATTCATAAATCAAGTTAATATCTTCACTCAAAATCCAATTGGGAGAAATGTAAAATAGTTTCTTTATTTTTTATCAATGGAGTTATTAATACAAAAGTATACTTAAATAGTATTTTGATAACAGAATCCTTTTCGATTATTCTGGATACACAATGCATTTGGATGCATGAAGCAATCCATCTATATACATGCTTTAAGTGGCAGTAGGGAACTAACTGCATGTTGTAATTTTCTGTCATGTTCCTGGCTCCTCTGCAAAAACCTACTGAGATGCTACTGAGAGGGCCATCTGCAGCAGATGCTCCAGAAGGGCATTCTAAGGTGTGGTCCATATGTTTCTGCAAACATAACTATAGGCAGCTGGTAATAAAGTCTATCCTTTTGTTTGCATAGAAATGTTTATCTATCTAGGACTGAATCTCCTTCCTTGTCTTACTCATGGACTCATTATTTTGCTTGTTTCTGCCTTCTCTTTTCTTACTTCTTTCTCCCCAGTTCCTTTCTTTGTTCTCTGATTTTCAGATTGTTGAGGCCTGTACAGCTTTCCTGCTAATTGCTTCTATCAATTGCTTAGTTCATGTAAGTATCAAATTTCTGAGTTCAACTTCAGTAAAAATAAATTGGTTCCCTACCCTGGAAGGGAAAGGCACAATACTCAATAATGAATCTGCGCTGGCTACTCAGGTTTGACATTCCAATCTTCTCTCTTTTTTCCCTAAGAGGGCTGTTGATACAAAGACTCCATTGGTGATAGGTACAGTTAAAATGCACAGATTGATTACTGTTCTCGCCAAAGCCTGTTATCTGCTTTGAAGCTGGTTCATTAAAAAACATTTTGTTTTCTTCAATACAGAAGCTTGTGAAGGCTACAGAGGCTGTAAAGAGTAATTAAAAACAAATACAAAAACATTCCTATAGGCCTATATAAAAGCAGAAAGCTTATCAACACAAGGTTGAGCTTATTGGAGTGTTTTGGTAATCATGATTTTGTTGTTGTTTTCATCACCATATGTTGTTGGCAAGGAGATCTATTCTTCTGAGGAAAAAAAATAAGGAAGTAATGAATTTATTTAATGAAAATTACATGCAGATACAAACATGGACATTCATTTTGTGCACACATGCAGAAATGTGTCTTCTGAATGAGTTTTCCTGTTTTTGACCAGGGACTTATACATTCTTATGTCCCTGTTTTTTCATAAATATTTCTATAGTGTGTAAGGAAATGTGCTTATTTTAATTTAATACAGTGTTAAAGTCCTCTTTATCGTGGTAATTTAAAAATATTATTTTAATCTTCCACAAAAAGCCTACTAGTGCAATCAGGTAGCTGCAAATTGATCTTGCAATTATGAATCTTATATGCAGAACTCAATAGCTTAAATTAAGATACACTAATTACACAGTAACTGCTAAATAAATTGCATATAATTTAGCATTGTGTTAAGGAATTGAGCTTGGATTTTGATGTCTCTAACCATGGGAGACCAGCTCATCAGAGGGCAGAATGACAACTTTGATGGTAAAACTAGTAACTAAGAAAGGGCATAGAACACTCATCCACTCATCTATGTATTGAATGAATGGAATTTAAATATTTATTTTATTCTATATTTCTACCTGAATGTTATTATAATAATTGTCATGAAATCACTTGAACAAGGTCTTTCTTCCTAGTTTTTATTCCAATATATTTTTAAATGTTTTCTCATTTTTACATCTGGTATTATTTATACAGACAAAACTAATGCAGTCCAATGTGATGGCTTTGGAGAAATGTGATGCAAGTCAACTGAGGACTGTCATTCATATCTTCATTTAAACAACAAGATATGAGCAATTTAAAATGCACTTTAAACAATAATTTTAAAAAGATTCTGGATTTAGAGCTTCTTGGGGACATTCAGTTAATGAAAGCGAATCTCATTAGCAAAAACCACACAGGTATGTATTACGACAGCAGTAAACAAGTAGTTCATTTGGAAATTAAGGCAACTGAAATGAAAACATAAACTATCGANCTAATCAAGCTGTAATGAAAGATAGGATAGTGAAAAATACATTTTGTTCTTTATTTGAGAAAACCAGGGTTAGGTATTCAGATGTTATGATAAATATTTGCTACTACATTTAGAACTTGGAGTGATTCTCAAACAGCAACAGTAAATGTGGAATAATTAAAAGTTAACAGAAAATAATTTTCACAGAGTGCTTAAGAAGTTGAAAAAATGAGTATTAGAAGGAATAACAATGTGTTTGGCTGATCTCAGAAACAATTATTGCTAATGGAGATTCAACTGATGAATATTTTACTTATGGAAACTTGAAATAATCTCTCCATCATTTTCTATATGAATTCTGAAACAGTCTCTCCATGCTTTTCTACATTTCTTTACTGCTGTTTCTTATATATCAAGACATGCAAGGCTTCTACATAAATGCAAGGAAGATATTCGGTACTACATCCAAATACGTTTATAAACCATTTTTCTCTTGAAAAAATAATTTAAAAAAAAAAAAAAAGATATTTTATAATAATTTAGGTGCACAGGCTGACTTTCATACAGCAGAAACATCAAGATCAGATTTATTCTCTCAGTATGCTTCTCACTGCTCTGATAAGCAAGGCTGAATACTTGTCTCAAAGGTGCCATAGCACCCATGACTACCTCCAAAGACCTGCAGAGAACAGTGCATTCACCAGCACTTGGGGAAACCTTAACGCAAGAAGTTACTCACACCTGCAACCATTCCAGACAGACAGCAGCTTCACTAAGGAAAAAAAAAAAAAAAAAGAGAAGTGGCATTTGATAAGAAGGTAGACTACAGTAATGTACATTACCAAGTAATGCTCTTGATCAAACACTTTTAGCCCCATTCTTTCCCATCTTTCTTTCTAGTTCACCTCGATTCTTCCTTTTCCTCAACCTTCACCCTTCCACTGAACATCCTTTATAAGTCTTGCATATTTCTTCAGACCCCTTAAGAATCAAACACTGTAAAAACTTTCATGCAACTTAATACACAGAAGATCTTTCAAATGTCAAATTCTAAGTACGCTATTTTCCATGGGACCTGTGATAGTCATATTTCTCCTGTCTTTCCAGCTGTAAATCTTTGTTTGAACTTCCTATTTATGAGAACATGTAGCATTCAATGGCCAATCAGTCAGCAGTGACATAAAAGCTCTCATCTTTGCTACTGTTCCTTTATCTTCTGCTCTTTAGTCTGTCTGTATCTCGGTTTAATCCATTACATTTCCTGCATTTTTTATTGTTTGTTTCATCAGTGCTGCAAATATATTTGCATTCTGCTTACCTCTTCATTAAGAATTAAGAAAGTGCTATGGAAAAAAAAAATCTAAAATACTGCAAATAAACTGAAGAATGTATGGAAAGGAAAAAAAGAAAGAAAAAAAAAACAAAAAAAAAAAAAAAAAAAAAACCACCAAGCAAACATTGGATCACAATGAATTGTTTAAAATTAGATGCTGAGGAATATGAGTAAGGATACAAGATAGCACAGAACAATATTAATATATTAATTACAGATACAAAGAAGCACTGGAAATGATAATTTTGACTCTGTCATTCTCATAGAGCTATGGGTGTTAGCTGTTGCCAAAATTTCCCCAAATTTTTGATACTCTAAACAGCTATTCAAGTATCTGTTTAGAAGTTCCTGTGTGTAGGTTTTTCCTACGCAGTAGGATTGTTGTGAATTGGGAATGCTGGGATTGTAAGGATTGTTTGGGGTATAAAGTGAAACACCATAGGAATTCCTTTCAAAAAGGTAAAGATACTTCTTGATTATTTTTATTTATTTATTTATTTATTTTCAGTAATGTATCTGCCTTCTCAACACTGTAAGACTGCCTAGTGAGATCACTGGGATTTCACTGTCTTTCCTATTGGACTTGCACTTTTTTTTCCTTACCTGCACTGACATCTCAA
This sequence comes from Pavo muticus, assembly GCA_016647715.1. Lineage (NCBI taxonomy): Eukaryota > Metazoa > Chordata > Aves > Galliformes > Phasianidae > Pavo > Pavo muticus. The sequence continues at coordinate 19,035 of JACDJE010000546.1, read as the reverse complement.
TGCTGAAATTCTGAAGTTGTTAAACTGCCAACAATCTACTCAATAGACTCTAATTCCCTATAATTTCCTAGATCAGATTATAGCTCTGTTCTGTTTTTGTTTTTCATCTTAGTCTCTCCAAGTACACAGATGTCCTCTCAAATGTTTGCATGCCTTGTGATGGTCATATTCTCAGCATTTTGGTAAAAACACTAGAAAAAGTACTCAAATTTCCTTAATTTCAGATGATTTTGCAGTTATCTTTATTTTCATAGCTCACGGAAACTATATCTCCCTTTCATAATCTGCATTTTCACAGAATTCCATTTCACTGAGCAATATTCTGAAGTTTTTAAAATACTTTCATTAGCATTATCATTTTGTAGAATCCTTCTAGGTTAAATAGCTGAAGACTTTTTTGTTTAATTGCTAGTGTTTTGTTGTTGTTGTTGTTTGTTTGTTTTTGGTTATTTGTTTTTATTCATGTATGTACAAGTGTTGGTCTTTTATTTTAACCTCTGTTTCTTCTTCAAGAAGATTCTGATATTATTAGTATTTCCTAAGATACAAAGATGAATTTACCAGCTTTTTTGATGGTAAGGTGTTTTTGATAACAGAAACAGTTGCAATAAATTTATTCCCATTTCATCTGTCATAGATTTTCCTGTGAGTTCTTTCAGATTGTTGAAAGTTTCAAACACGCTATCTTTTTATTGTCTATTTCTTTCTCTATGTCAAGTTTCACCTAGAGGTATTACATTATTTTTTTATCCAGGAGGAAGAAAAGTTCTTAAGTGTATATCTTATTTGCACCTTTTTAGCAATAGTTCTCCTAATAGGTGAGTCTATCAAACCCATGAAAACATATATACAATTCCAATGTATTAATAACGCAGAGTTTGTAGGAATGAGTTCTCTCAGACATCATTTACTGAAAGCTGTGGCATTTGATTTGTAATGTGGCCTTGATGAGCAAATCATATTACCAATAGCACCAATAACAGTATATCAAACAATGAAATAACTCATCTTGGACTTTATATATTAAGGATAATAATGGATGCCGCTTGTCCAAATAAAGAAAACAGAATTATTTTAAAAATTAGAAAAAATTGTTACCCATGTGTCTGGATTCAAGTGTTCTACAGTACTGTGAAGTACTGAATTAAGTTTGGCCCTTAACACCGTATAAATAGAAGGAATCTTACATTACAGTAACTTTCTAAAACTCAAGGTGCAGCATATAATGTTTTTGTTCTTCACTGTAGTAGTTAGTAAAGCAGCATTAATTTACATTCCTCCTTAGAAACAGAAGGGTTCTCTTTGACAGTAAGCAACATTATTTGGTTTTACCACAAATTTTAATTGGAATAAAAAATAGATAGCTAAACTTCAAAATAAAGAATGCCTCACAATATCTGGAATATCTGGAACTTTTGATTAAATGAAGTCCAATAAAGGAATAGAAATATTCAAATATTATCAATATAAAGATTAGAAAGTCTCTTTAAATGTGTTGAGTGAAGCTAATGGGCAGGTTATATTTTACATTCATGGACTATATAGATGATACTAAAATCATCATTTAATCAATTTGAAAAATTAAAACTTGGCTGTGAATATTGGAAATATCATTTGAATCACCTTGGGTTTTTTGTGTGTTTGTTTGTTTGTTTCCTTGAGGAATTCCTGAATGAATAAAGGAATGTATTCATTGAGAATCTATATTCTCAGCAGATATAAGCCACAGTATCTACAGATGAGTCCTTGAGTTTAAACTTACAAAATACAGATCAAATGAAGTATTTAAATGTTGAAAAATGTTCCTTAAAAATGTCTTAGTGGTAGTGTCTGTAGAGAGATACTAATTTTAGCTTTTTTTTTTAGCATATTTACTTAGCATATAGTAATGTCATACTTTCAAATTATTCCGTTATGATCTGTTATGATTTGTCTAATTCCATCAGTGTTATTTATGCAAAAATTTTTGCTCACATAATGCTCTCAGCATTTGAGACTTGAGCAATAATAGCAATAATAGAAATAGGAGATCTATATGATCCTAATATCCTTGTAGTACTTTTTTAAAAGTTTCTATGAATTTACAGTACTGTTTTTTGTTAAAAAAAAAAAAAAAAAAAAAAAACACATGGTATCGAGCAGAACGCTGGAGATGTATGCAGAAAAGCTGTTCCTTTAAGGTGAAAGTTGCAGTGTCATTCAGGTGTTGAATAATGTTGACTACAGCCACACTTTGTACCTTGAAAAATGCTTGTTTTTTTCTGCACAAGTAATAAGAAACAAATATGTAAGGGCAACAAATAGAGTCTGTTTACTAAAGAATGAATGGAATATAGTAGTAAATAAAATTATAGGCCAACTAGAAAGCAGTGGGAAACTTTGTGGCATATACGATTCAACGAATCTCTAGTTTCTCATTTTTTTATTTTTTGTATGAAACACGTAATGTTAAAAAGTGATTCAATATTTACAGTATGATTACAGATTTTCCACTGACCTGGAAAGCTTTACATATTCCATGTGGTCTCAGAACACTAAGAATGAAGAGCTGTTCATTCTCTTCTCAAGTTAAAAGCTCATGTATTACATTGAAAATGGCAGCAATATATTTTTCTTTAGTTCTTATCTGTAAGCGATCTGTCATTAAAAGAAAACATTTAAGTTAATTATATTTACTACTATGTTTGTTTTCAGTCCTTTCAGATTTCTGTAGTTAGCAATTTTGTTTCAAGCAAGGCAGATCATTCATAAAAAGTAAAATTTCTTTTCATTGTTTTGATCATAAAAAAATGTACTTTACACACATTTCTGCTTAATGAAGAGATTTGTTTTACTCTGTGTTTTAGATCTAATCATATTGAAAAGCACCTTCCCTGTCTCTTAAAATGGGATTCAAATGTTTATCACCAAAGACTAAGAAAACCAAAAACCTCTCTTTATTGAGCAGAGAGATTAAAAAGTACAAAATCCTTTTGTCTTTATAGTGATTAGGAAGCATGTATTAAGACCACACTATGTCACTCCAACCATTTTTTAATACAACAGTTCACAAACTTCTATGTGTAAGAGGTTCATGTCTTCTAAAAGATCAGCTTCCACTGTGCAACCTCTCAGCAGAATACTACCATGATTATAGTAGCAAATGCCTCAGAGTTTATGGCGACAAGCAATTCCCTCCTCCTCAGTTCATACCAAGCCAGAACTTTCACAAAATTACCTTCCTCATTCCTCTGTCATTTGACTCTGTCTCCCACAGTGTTCTCCTGGAGAAGCTAGCAGCCCATGACTTGAAGAGATGTACTCTTCACTGGGTAAGAAAACCTGACTGGATGAACAGACCCAGAAAGCTGTGGTGAATATTGTTAAATCTATCTTGGGACCAGTCCCTAGTGGTATTTCTCAAGGGACAGCACTGGGGCTCACTCTGTTTAATATATTCATTCATTTATGATCTGGATGAGGGGATTGAGTGCACTCTCAGTAAGTTTGCAGGTGACAACAATTTCTGAGGGAGTTGCTGATCCGCCTGAGGATAGGAAGGCCCTTCAGAGAGATCAAGATAGGTGGGATTGATGAGCTGAGTCCAATTGTAGTAGCTTTAACAAGACCGAGTGCTCAGTCTTGTACTTTGGTCTCAACAACCCTATGAAATGCTACAGGCTTGGGGCAGACTGGCTGGAAAGATGTGTAGAGAGAAAGAATCTGGGATTATTTGTTGACACCTGGATGAACATGAGCCAGCAGTGTGCTGGAGCAGCCAAGAAGGCCAAAGGGATCCTGGCTTGTACCAGGAATAGTGTTGCCATCAGGAGCAGGGAAGTGATTGCTCCTCTGTACTCAGATCTGGTGAGGCTGCACTGTGTTCAGTTTTGGACCCCTCACTAAAAAAAACCATGAGGTCCTGCAGCAGGTCCAGAAAAGGTCAGTGAAGATGGTGAAGTCTGATGAGGAGCAACTGAGGAAACTGGGATTGCTTAGCCAAGAGGAGAGGAAGGCTCAGGGAAAACCTTATTGCTCTATACAACTACCTGAAAGCAGATTATAATGAGTTTGAGGTAGACCTCTTTTCCTACATGACTAGTGATATGTTGAGAGGGATTGGTTTCATGTTGCATCAGGGGAGTTTTAGGTTACACATAAGAAAAAAAATATTTTTCAGAGGGAGTAATGAGTGTGTGAACAAGCTGCCCTGAAGGTGATTGAGTCACCAGCCCTAAGGGTTTGTTTTCAAGTAATGTGTTATTGTGGCACTGAGAGAAAAGATTTAGTGGTCAAGGTTGTGCTGGGTTGATGGTTGGACAAGATGATCTTAGAATTTTTTCCATCCTTTATGATTCTATTATTCTCTATGTGAATTACAGTAGTATCTTGGATTTCGCATTCATAGAAACTGGGAAAGGATTTGCATTTCATGTCAAAAATATCTAATAACTGGAATTACTTGTGAGAAACTGAACACATCTCTGAACATAGTGTGAATTGCATGTTGGCTGTTACTAGGAGAGGAAATGTTAACGAGCTGGAACTGACATAAAAACCCTAGTTACAGCACATATGAAAGGCAAATAATGACATGTTAATGCCACTCTTTATCTTTTTAAACTTTTTCTTCCCTCAGAGAGTAGATCATTTCTAAGAAAATTCTTCTTTGTGTTTGAAACAATCAACTTTGAATAAAAAGATTTCTTCTTCACTTGAAGAGTTTAGTAAGATTCACGGTGCTTCAGAAAAGGGTAATAATATCTGAGCAGGAAAAATTGTGAGAGCTGTTCATTTATGTTGAATATTCCGCAGATCTAATGAAAATCTCTTGACATGTCTTACCACTATTTTCAAATAAATATTTAGGTATTATTCACGTATTGCAACAAATGTGATTTTTTATTTAAAACCTTGGAGTAAGAATAACATCAAAAGAACAGAAAATATTTTAAAACAATTATTGTGGAAAAGAAAAATTATATTTCAAACAATTATATAAAACTGTTCACTAAGAAAAGTATCCTACTCAATGACCGACAGATTCTGTTACAATTAATAATGTATAGGAAATGTTCTCTATATTGTAAAATCACCTACATATTATGGATATTTTGTAGTATTTACTTTTAATCAACTTCAGGAAAATATTTTAGATCCTTAAGGCTAAGATTTCAATGGTGTTTTACAATTTTCTGTATCAGTAAGTCATTGTGCCAAATTTGTAAAAGACCAAAACTGAAAGCTAGAGTCACAGAGTTGTCTCTTTTATGCTCTACCTTAGGTTTCCAATACTAAATGCTTTTTGAAATAAAACACAAGGCTACAAGGACCTTCTACTGGTAGATTCAGTAACTCTCCAACTCTAAGATGAATGACAATAGGTTTATGTTTCTGAATATATTTACACATATGCATTCATAAATGCATATATGTAATGATATATCAGCCTCAAGAGGTTTCTTTTTAGTAATTACAATATTTTAAAAATACACTATATAGTAACTTATATAGAATGTACAACATGAAGTTAAGTGTATGCAGTAGATGTATGCAAAATTGCTGTTAAAAAATATTTTATAATAAATTTTCAATTTATAAGAAAATACATAACTGCCTACAATAAATTATTATTATTATTCATGCATTGTTTTTTTTTTTTTTTTGCAAGAGGATGTGAAACACTTTAATAATGAAGCCAGTTCATTACAGCTAAAAATACTCAAATCAGTATCTTCTTCAATAGTCACTTATTTTTGTGACAAATTTATTTTTAATGTAGAAGTTAAGCAATGGCATAAGTTTCCCAGAGATGCGCAATTTCCATCTTTAAAGATGCTTGGAATTCAATTAGGTGAATGTCTCAGTAATCTACTCTACTTCTTTCTGTAACTTTTTTTATTCAGGGAATTGGACTGGGTGATCTTCATATGATCTTCTAAACATCTCCAGTATTCATACTGAAAAAGACTAGACATTACTAAGCTAATGGTTTAGTGGTGTTCATATAGTAATTTAGTAATATAGAGGAGTATGTGCTTCTGATGAATGTATACAGGAGTGAAGTATGTGTATTCTTTAATAAAAATATTTTAATTCAGCAGAACCCAGTAGGAATCAAAATGAACATTTTCAATTCTGAAATCTGTGCTCATAAGCGATGAGTGAAAAAAGAGAAAACGCATAAACATATACAATTTTATTTTTCCTTCATCTTCTGCCTACAAAACAAGCAAACATGTAAACACATAAACTAAATAGAAAATCACAGCTTTTTAGAAGCCAGGAAATATTTCCTGAATTTGTCTTTAATTAAGCTAAATTGTGGTGTAAAGATTCAAAATATGCAATTAGACTTCCCCATCTATCAAAAAACACTAAATTTTACTGCCAGATTGATTTTCTTAAATTCTTGCAGCTGTAAGATATAAAATCTTTTTAATTTTGTGCTATTTGTCTCATTTACTGGTAATAACCACATTTTTCATTAAAATATTAGACTTCACAGACAACAAGTTTATTAAATGTCCTTTTCTTCCAGTCTCTTCTGAACATATTCTACCATCTGCATTCTTGCGTGGCTGGATCCCATTCTCAATATAATTTGTTGGAGGAAAGAAAAAAGCCAGAACAGAACCTTAGAGACAATTTCACACATCTGTTCCTGTGGGTGATCTTTCATTATTTTCATTTATAATTAATGAAAAATAATGGTGCTGACACAAGTTAATTACTATGAAAAATTACAGTTTATACTACTCATTATTAGAATGGTAAATTAGTTGAGATTTTCAGACACTGTTCCAAAGCAATTAGAAGTGTTCATAAGGAGTTCACCTGTGAAATTTTTTGTATGAGTTTGCACTCTGTGTAGGGAAGGGAACACCCAATGCTTTTCATTAACAACTGAGGTAACACAACAAGAGATATTAATCACAACTCTGCCTGAGGGGGGAAAATAAAGAACAAACTGAGCATATGTTTATGTAGCAGAGGTCAATCAGCAATACACAAAGATATTCATGATAGTTAAATTTTTCTCTACAGATCTGGAAGAAAAATTATCAAACCTTGTCATTTGAAAATGACTTAACATAAGAAAATAGATATACTATTATATTTTTGGAAAAAAATATTAGATTATTTGTAGAAAAAGTAGAATTAATATTCTGCAGATTAGCATATGGAAATTAGAAGAGTGTTTCATCTATATTTTGCTTTTTTAAACAAATATTTCAAATAATTATGGATATATGATTGAAGCATGCTACTCAACTCAAATGTGTAGGCAAATGATTGTAAAGAATATTCACCCAAAATGATGTAAAAAAAAAGTTGAGAATGTTTAGTTTTTCATTTATCTTAAAAACCTGAATTAATGAGAAAATGTATTCATTTTACTACATATCACAGGTGTATATTTTGAACAATACATGGGTTAACACAAAAATTAGTGCTGTTAAATTTGCTTGTCTTTCAGCTAAGTAGAATTTAGGCAAATAAAATTGTATTTCATTATTCAGTGATCTATCACTGTTAACATGATAGAAATCACATCAGCTTCAGTGTAACTATTATCACAAAATATAGAGCAGAAACTCTAAAGTAACTCTCTAATACACACCCAACATCTGATCTCAAGAACTAAGCCACAATGCTAGGTTAAGATTTTACAACAGAATAGAATCATAGAATCATAGAATTTCTCAGGTTGGAAAAGACCTTCAAGATCATCAAATCCATCTGCAGCCTAACCATACTACCCTAACTCTAACAACCCTCCCCTAAATCATGTCCCTGAGCACCACATCCAAATGGTTTTTAAACACATTCAGGGATGGTGACTCAACCATCTCCCTGGGGAGCCTATTCCAGTGCTTAACCACCCTTTCAGTAAAGAAGTTTTTCCAGATATCCAGCCTAAACCTCCCCTGGTGCAACTTGAGGCCATTTCCCCTTGTCCTGTCACCTGTCACCAGTGAGAAGAGACCAACCTCGCTCGCTCTTGCTGCAGTCACCCTTGAAGTATTTGAAGAGAACAATAATGCATCCCTTCAGCCCCCTCTTCCCCAGACTAAACAGCCCCGGTTCCTTCAGTTGCTCCTCATAGGGCATATTCTCCAAGCCCTTCACAAGCCCTGTTGCCCTTCTTTGGACCTGCTCCAGCACCTCAATGTCCTTTCTGTATTGAGGTGCCCAAAACTGAACACTATACTTGAGGTGAGGCCTCATCAGTGCTGATTACAGGGGCAGGATTACTTCCCTAGTCCTGCTCACCACACCATTCTTGATCCAAGCCAGGATGCCATTGGCCTTCTTGGCCATCTGGGCACACTGCTGGCTCATATTCAGGCGACTGTCCATCAGCACGCCAAGGTCCCTTTCCATCAGGCAGCTATCCACCCACTCCTCCCCAAGCCTGTAGGGTTGCCTGGGGTTGTGACCAAAATGCAGGACTTGACACTTGGCCCTGTTGAAACTCATACAGTTTACCTTGGGCCTTTGATCCAGCCTATCCTGATCGCTCTGAAGGGCCTCCCTAGCCTGTGGCAGATCAGCAGTCCCTCCCAGCTTGGTGTCATCTGCAAACTTACTGAGGGTGCGCTCAATCTCACTGTCAAGATCATTAATAAAGACATTAAATAGAAGTGGCCACAGTACTGAGCCCTGGGGGACACCACTCATGACTGGCCACCAACTGGATTTAACTCCATTGACCACAACTCTGTTTTATCCAAAACCAAAGGCCTTACTCTAAAACTGAACGTGAGACGGCTGAAAAACAAGCACACACTGCCAGGGCAGTAGAAGAGAGTGAGTCTCATGTCTTGTGAGGAATTTATCTTTCCCTCTTAATGCAAAGTCCTCTGGGGTATGTAGTTCTTCTCTTCTGAAAACCAGGTACTTGGAAAATTGGCAGTCCACAGAACTGGAGCATTAACTCTTTATTTCCCAGTGCTTTACGTGATGTTATGATATGGAATACCAATAACAAAAGTCATAAAACCATGACAGGAACGTATGATCTAAACCAACTTTAACACACTAGAGTAAAAGAGGAGTCCATTTGTACTTAATATCTTGCACGCAATGAGCTGAAGCCCTGGCTGAGCTACATGTAGGCTGAACTTCTCTACTAAACTGAAATCAAAATAAAATGTAGACAGTCCATTTGAACAAAATAAAATTTGGGGGGAATTTCCTTTTTATAGTTCATAGGCTTCCTGGCTTATGAATCCTATTTTAAGCCTGTATTTTGATATTTTCTTTTCAACACTAAACTGTGAGTTCCTAGTGTCATATGAGCGAAACAATGGATTACTTGGACCTGTGTGGTTTGATACTGCTTGGCTTTCATTCAATGCTCATGTTCTGTTCTGGTCTACAGTTCAGCTTAAGTTTGATGTATCATATTAATTTGTTTTATAAGAGTTGATCAATTAGCTTGAGAAAACTCCACATAGTGTTGATTCAATCATATAACAAGCATAATTTAATACAAATCGTGCATCAGACATTGATTTTGCCCAACTGCTCGGTAGAATTAGTGTCACTAAAAGACGTAACCAAGCTGAACTAACAATATTAAGCATTTCTGCAATTTATCTCTTGCTATAATGAACAGTAAATGATATAATGACCAACAAGATTAATGATAAAATAAACATGCTAGTTAGATTCATTTCACAGAAGTCCAATTCAAAACAGTGCCTTGCAATCAATAATTTGGAACATGTAATAACAAGAATGAATGTTAATATAAAACTGGACTCATTAATAACATTTGAAAAGATATTGTGTACCTAATAATTATATTTTTAGCTTTTTCCAGAAGTAGTGCTGCTAGTATGAATGTCAGTAACTAGAGTGGAAAAAAGGGTGAAGTTCAACAAATCTTAGGTGTTTGTTTAGTTAACTAGAACAGTTTAAGCAAACTTTTTCTACACATCTCTGTTGTTGGGAAAGAATTAACAATAAAAAAAAATATTTGAATTATTTCTTACTTAAAGTAATAGAGCTAGAAAACTTATGCATCCTTCAAACACTGACATGATGAATAAGAAATTGTGATGATATAGAAAGAATTAAACCAGAAATGTTTCAGATAAGAAATGTTCAGAAGTACCACCTTTCACACTAAGTATGGCTGAACACTGAAAAATACTGTTAGCTCCTTGATTGCTATTAACATTTCATTTTTTACTCCGCTACTCTTTAATTTTTTTGAGTTACTATGATTTTGGTTTAGTTGTTGGGTTTTTTTTTTTTTAATTATTATTATTTGTTTGTTTTTCAAATCTTTAAAAAGTTGGTTTTCTCATAAATATAGTTGCCATTATAACAGGCCATACTGTGCTGCCAGTATTACCTTCCTGGAAATGTGAAACCAGCAAGGTTCTTTTCGATTTTAGAGGATGTTGCATAATATGTTTTCTACCACAACACAGTTCAAAAACATGACAGAGATTCATGACATCAGTGTTCTCCTGGGATGTATTGAGAATAGCTTAAATACAACATCAATTTTATGCAGTTTAAATCCAGGCAGCTACTGGATGATACTGGGATGATAATGACAATCCTGAATGCCACAAGCTGAATGAGTTAATAAATTATATTTTTGCATTTGGTGAAAGAATGCTGAGTGATTCATGTACCCAAGCAAGTTTTATCTGCTCAAATTTTAGATATTAAACTCAATGAATTGTTCTTATACTAGTTGAAATTTTTTTTGTTAGAATCTTTTGAAAATAACTCTAAAATGCCAGTTGAAAAATAATAAAATATTTTGCATACAAATTGAAAAACACTTCTCTTTCCAGAATGTTCATTTGTTTCTTTTTCTTTCATTGGTTGGTGGTTTATTTTGTTTTGTTTTTGCAAGTGAAGTAATAAAAATTACTTTTCTGTATGCTTAAGGAGTTTGACTGTAATAGCATGGTGCTGCTGTTTCTGCGGAGATCTTCATTGCTGGCAGGAGTCAACATTAAACAAAATTGCCATGAGTTTAATCAGATGTAGAGAAAAAAATCTGCTTCCTTCCTACCTACTGTATAATTCGTGCCAACAAGAGTACAAAGGAAAATTTCTTGCATCAATGTTTTTTAGTGTAAATTTCCATGTTCAGAGCATTTATCCAACAATAATTTACAATTTTATTGCAGTCCATAGTAAGAATATGCTATACATATATTCATAGAATTATTTTGTTTCAATAAACCATTATAGATATAGCTAAATGTTGAATCTTGTCATGGTTTTATGATTTTTGGTTATAGGTATTCCACATCATAAAATCATGTAGTGCACTGGGAGTTAAAAAGTTAATGCTCCAGTTCTGGGTACTTGTCCTAGAAGAGAAGAAGAACTACACACCCCAGAGGACTTTGCATTCAGAGAGGAGATATAACCCCTGGCAAGGTCACCTAACATCCTTTTTTCCCTTTTCGATCATCAGGCTCTCCTCCCTTCTTTTCATCCCGACCACATGTCTCGCCTCAGCATTAGAGTAAGACCTTCGGCTTTCAGATGCTCTCTCTCATTTTATTTGATTTATTAGCTCCAATTCTAATTATATTGTATTATATTGTGTTATAGTGTGTTATCTTGCATTCCGATATCTTATTTAGTAAATTAGTTTGTTTCTCCTTGGATCATTGCTACTGTTTTGTTTTGGGCCCGTCTCTCTATCCTTTTCCCTTTCCAGGGCGCAGATCTGTGGGTCCCTCTGCCTCGCTTGTCAGTGAACGAGGCTGAACTAGCCCATAAACCATTGACAAATCTTAAATTCCACTCTGTAGTGTCTCTTTCTGTGCCAACAATATGAAAAATACTAGTAGCCAAGTGTTTCAGACTCCATATAAACAAAGTAGGGAAATATGGAATAAATCATTATATGAAGTTCTGCCATGTATTTAACTGATTAATTAATTTGGTTAGCGTACTAAAAATTCATCCTTTCCAGTAAGCCAAGAGGGTTACTGGATGTAATATAACTAACTGTATATTCACTCATCAGAATGTTGCAGGATTCAAATATCCCAAAATGCCTAAAATGGTCACATAAATCTCATCTCCCTGTAATACAAATGTTAGCTTTCTAAGATCAAATAATGGAATTTCTGCCTTCAGCATCACTTTAAACAAAGTTCCTCTATATGAAGAAAGCTTAAATTTGTAAAAATTTGACTTGCTTATTACTCATAAGATTGAGCATAAATCTTTCCAAATTTTCTCTCAGTAATATAATAATAATAGGTTCTTTATGAATCCATTTTTAAAACACATTTATTTATTGTCATGATACTTTTTTCCTTGTCTGCAAGGAATTAAATAAAAGATGTTATTTTGGTGTTTTGTTATTGAGAAATCAGAAAGAGAAAGTTTTCAAAGGGAAACATCCATACCTAGTAAGGGGAGATTTCTCCTACCATACTGCTTCCATGACTGCAAAATTAATCTTATCAGAACTCAGCCTGAGCCTTTGAGAGTAAGAGAGCTAAAGGAACTGAATGATCTATTGGCTGTGAAAAGTAAGAGCTACAGCAAAAGTATAAACAGAAAAACCTCAACGTACTCTTTGTCATTCCCACAGGAAGACATTGAACATAATTTCTAAGGGCGGTGTGGAAGGATAAAGAGATGAAATAAGAATATACAGAGATTTGGAAGAAATGAAGGCGTTCCTGGTGAAAGATATTTTGACTCCAATTAGAAAGAAGCAAAGATAATAAAACTTGTCCTATCCACCCATAAGAATCAAAAAGCTGGACAGCAGTCTACACTTTTTTAGGCTCATTGAAAAGCTAGGTTACTAAATTTCATTGATCTATTGATTCTTTCTCTGTTTGCTTCTATTTCAGAAAAGAAAAACACTGCAAGGAAAAAACCCTAAAACTAAAATAGTACATAGGTCATTCAAAAAGTAATTACTCCTATTTATTTCCATGGAAATAAATGTGGAGTGGCTGACTCACCGGAGTGCCATATGGTTATCCAGATGGATATAAAGATATTAAGAAGCTGGAGATATGGGCTGACAAAAATTTCAGAAGGTCAACAAGAGGGAATACAAAGTCCTGCACCTCGTAAGGAACAACCCCAGGCACCAGGACATGCAGAGGAGTGACATCAGATAGAAAGCAATGCTGCAGGAATTGATCAAGAAGTCCTAGTAGACACTAAGTCAAACATGAACCAGCAGGGTTCTGCCATTACTGCAAAGAAGGCTAATGGTATTGTGGACTGCATTAAGAAAGTGACACCATCAGGTAAATGGAGACGAAACTTCCCATTTCAAGTCAGCACTGGTGAGGCCACACCTGGAGAACTGCACCCAGTTCTGCATACAGAAAGAGATATAGAAGTGCCGCAAAGTAATGACTCCTATTTATTTCCATGGAATCTACACAACCTACAAAAAGCAAAACAACACTATTCAGTAGAGTAAATTCTCAGCTACAAAATACTATTGTTTAAAAAGTCATCATCTTTACCTAACCTTTCTCACCAGCAACAAACAAGAGTTTGTATGCCACTCTTGTAAAAATATGCAATAGTGCAGACGGCCCACTTTTTCACGTATACTATGTTAGCGTTACAAGGAAAATGTTACCCACGCAGTACATCTTTTATTGGCAAGAACAGATGAAGGACAGAAGGCACCAAATGTGGACACAGAAAGAGATCTACGAGTGCTGCAAAGAGCCCTAAGGAGGGTTACCAAGATGGTCAGGAGATTGGAGCACTGCTCCTATGGGGAGAAGCTGAGATAGTTGGGACAGTTCAGACTGGAGGAGTCTTGGGGAGGGAGGTGGGTCTTACTGGTGTGTATAAATACCTGAAGGGAGGGTGCAAAGAAACCAGAGCTCAGTGCTGCTCAGTGCCAGAACAAGAGAAAATGGGGGCAAACTGGAACACAGGAGGCTCTTCCTAATCATCAAGAAGCAGTTCACAGTGTGGGTGATGGAGAGCAGGTTGCCCAGAGTGGTTGTGGAGCCTCCTTCCTCGGAGATTTTAAAAAACTTCCTGGACATGGTCCTGGGAATACTGTTCGAGGTGCCCCTGCCTGAGCAGGAAGCTTTGACCAGATCAGCTCCAGAGGTTCCCTCCAACCTTAGGCGTTCTGTGATTCTGTGATCCTTTGCCACAGCTGATATAAACAGGTCAAGAAGATTCCTGAAACACCTTGATGAAAACTTCCTGGTGCAGGTACTAAGGGAGCTAAGAAGAAAAGGTGCCCTCTTAGTTCTGTTGCTTGTAAACAGAGAAGGTCTCATGGATGAAATGCTAATTGGTGGTTGTCTTGGCCATGGTGACCGTGAAGCAGTTGAATTTAAAATCTGCTGATAGAAGGAAATGTGCCAGAAAACGTTACCCTGGGTATGGGTGGAGCAGGTTTCAGGCTGCTCAGGGAACTAGTTAGTAGGGTCCCCTGGGATCCTGCTTTTGAAGGCATCGGGGCCCATCCGTGCTGGTCACTTTAAAGTACCACCTCCTAAGAGCACAGGAACAGGTGGTTCCAAAATGTCAGAACATCCAATAGACAGGGAGAAAAGCTGGCTTGGTTGAATAGTGATTTTCTTCTAGGGCATAGGCAGAAAAAGAAAGCGTACGGCTGCTGGAAGCAAGGTCAGGAAACACGGCGTCATGGTTTTACGATTTTTGGTTATCAGTATTCCACAGTAGTCACGGAACCGGGCCGAACCTGCCTGTAAACCGTTGACACACGGCAAGGCTGCAGGGATGTTGTTGGCCTTTGTAAGGAGAAACCTGTTGTGGCCAAAGCTAAGTTAGAACTGAAGATGGCCAGTGCTGTGGGGGACAATAAAAAGTTGTTTTTGTTTTCTTTTCAAATACGTTAACAACAAAATGAGGACCAGAGAGCAAGGAACTGCCTCACCCTCATTCAAAGCATCATCAAATCATGTGTGCTGCTATCTCCCAGTAGTTCTGCAAAGGTCACTGACTGACGGTTGGCAAGATCTGAGATTATGCAAAAAATTCTGAGTTAGGCACTGGAATGATGATTCAGCTTTCTGATAAACGTAACCTCAGCCTTGGCTTCTGAGACTGGAACTGGAGACCAGGAACCGGTAGTCATTAATGGAATCTCTCTTGTAAGGCACCTCCTGTTCCTGCAAAATCTCGTCTCAGGAGTAAAGAGTAGAGATAGAAACATGAGTGAACGGAGCAAGCCTGAAACATATATTCTCAGGGATGACCGATGGCCTTCTGTCAGTTTCTGGCCTTCTCACATTTCTGCATATTCAATTTTTCTGGGAGCAGAAAATAACAATTCATCATAAGATCAAGGTTTTCTCTGTTGGGCAATCCTCTAAAAAGATGTTCTCGTATTGATCGCTTACGTTCTTTTTTCATGTCTTATCCAACACTATTGTAGGGGGAAAAAAAAAAAAAAGCAAATGCTGTAATGGCTGCAAGAATGTATTTAATTCTAGAGGGATGATACCAACCCTCCCGCAGAGCAGATGGGGAATGAATGAGCTCAAAGCTTCATAGAACCAGGTCTTTTATTTCACCATCCAAGAAGATAGTATATTAACAATATATAACTCTACAGAGTTAAATCAAAAGAAGTGTTCATCCTTGAAATAATTATTATATACATTGGGTGAACATGTGAAAAGTAAGATATTAAAATGAGAAGCATTAAATATTAACAGGTATTCAGATCAGAAGGCGCTCACTCAAGGGTTTTGAATTGTCTGCCAGACAATGAGGATTGGAACTAATTAAGCAGAAAATTAGTTTAAAGGTAGTGAAGAGGACAGCTATAATCATTGGAAAAAAAACACCAAAATTGTCATGGATCATGAAGCTAAAGAGGATGGTGGGTTATAAGTGCTTGTTCTCCCTTAAAGATGGTACCATAATGCTCATGTAGGGCAAATGCACCGTGCAGAGGCCTGACATTTTTTGAACAAGCTAGCTGCATATTCATAGCTTTCTGCTCTCCCTAGATTTTCACGCTATAAGAGCAATCCTTTGAAATCGGCCATATTTAGGAGCTTATGTCCTGTTACTCATTTTAACCTGATAGAAAACAACAGAATGCTCTCATTTCTCTGAAGTCCAACCTATGTTTACTGATTAAACATGCCCTGCTTATGCATGTTTGATTGCTCCTCCTTCTGGGTGTGTCTAATCCAGATCGCAAATCCTGACACTGCCTGAGAAAAATTTTTCTGCCAAATTCAGAAATGAATGGAAGTCTAGAAAACTATGCTACTACGCTTTTTTGAAACTTAAAGAAAATGTAATGATTTTACAATGTCTGGGTTAAATTTAGTTTTCTGTAGTAGATGTTCACGGACTTGAGGCATTAAGTTTTTTTCTTCTGTTTGAAGAAATTACTTTCTAAGTATTTTGAGGGGTTTGAAACAGTTATGTAAGCTCAATGGAACGATCCCAAACATTTGCTCCATCACCAATCGAAATCACAGGAATAATTTACTTCTGCTTATGTTACTGTCTGTTCCTCCAAATGCGAAAGCCTTCTGTTAAAATCAAGAAAAAGAAGTCATAGTGACTTAAGCTTGTGTTAAAATCTGCACTGTGTGGTCACCTGCAGACTGTAGTATTTTACCCTCCTGTGACCTAAAATATAGTTGCTTGTGTTCTCATATAGACTTGAACAGACATATCAGGCATTACTATATTTATGAAATTAATACAGAATTGATAACTTAATTTGAAGTTTTCCTGTTTTATTTGCCACCAGAGTGTCTGAGTGCTTTTCAGTTATTAGGTACTTTTCTTCCCTACTTTTGAGAATGGGTTATAATTCCACTGCAGCTGTATTTATTGGAAGTCAGGTCTATTGTGTTTCATCAAGAGCAGTTAAATAGGTGCTGATATTGAAGTTCAAATCTGTTTATTTTTGGGTAAGGTCTCATGACAGTGTCTTGATTAAGCATTTGTCTCATTATGCAGACACAGACACAGATCAGCTGTATGATGCCTATTCAACAAAATTCAACACACTTGAACCTTAGCAATCCTACGGGTGCCTCCGTGAGCTGGAAAGTGATACGAGGCAGCTATTGCAGTCACCATTTGTATGACTAATGACTTAAATTAGTCCTTTTCCAAACAAAGATCTTAAGTCACTCAGATTTCTGACTCTGGAGTTACAGCCGAAAAACACTGTGAGTCACAGAATCATAGAGTCTTATAATATCCCAAGTTAGAAGGGACCCACAAGGATCACCAAGTCCAACTCCCATCTCCACAAAGGACTAGTCAAAATTCACGTCATATTTCTGATTTCTTCTTGTGCAAATGCTTCTTGAACTCCAGTAGCTTGGTGCCATGACCACTTCCCTGATGAGCCTGTTCCACGCCCACTACGCTCCGGTGAGGAACTTTTCCTCATACTGAAGCTGACCCTCTCCTAACCCAGCTCCATGTTTTTCTCTTAGATCAGTGGAACACAGACACTCTTTGAATCTCTCTATTCTTTCCCTCTTTTACTGAAAAAATTAATTGTAGCTAGTAACTTCAGTTAAGTTTTCAAAATTAAGTCCCACACATTTCAAAGCTGGGATTTGGAAGAGCACAAGTAATTGGTACAGCAAGAAAGTTGGTTTCTTTAGAATAATTCCATTTGTTATAGTACCTGATTCCCTGATTATTGTCAATTTTGTGCCCTGAATGAGGCAAAGATTCCAGTGGAAACACAAGAAGCAATTTCCTCAAGAATTTGTAATGACTAGGTTGTCTCCATCATTTTTGTACGTCAGACTCATTTCAGACAACAGGTTATTTGTGTCATCGGTCAAGAAAAAAGAACTTTGCTTTTTGTTGTTGTTGTTCTTCTTCTTCTTCTTTGTACATGCTCATTGCTTTCACACAAATTATTAACAAATACAAGGAGCAGAATATGTGCTAAAATCTTTCCAGTCTTCCCCTCCTTTCTGAAATCTAGCACTCTGTCTGTCAGACGGTAGCAGGAGCATGAACATAAGCGTGTAACAGCATCTGTTTGCAAAGTAGATACTGAATATGAAACATAGCGTATGAAGAAGCTGAGCTTCTAAATTTATTACCCATCTTTGTCCAGTCTTAGACTATTAGCTCCCTATTTACTTTTTTGAAATATGTTCTTTTAAATATAAATTTTTCCTTTTAAAATATCTGCATGCAAGCATTCTATGAGATTTCTTTTTTCAAATCAGAGAATTATCCATACATTCTTTTCATGCTGTCTATGCCTGAGATATTGCTTCATCTTCATGTTTGATGTTGAATATGATTTATGGAGTTATACAGAAATTGTTTACTTTGGATTGCATATGCTTACTTCATGTGGCTTGAAGAGTGACCAAACATTGCACGGAGAATATCTGCTTACCTGCACTGAACAGAAGTATGTCCAGGAGTTTTTGCTTTGTAGCAAATCTAAAGAGGAGGTTCAATGATATTTGTTAGATTTTAGCTATATAAGCATAGAGATCCCTTCAGTGAATCTTATATCTATAGCTCATTCATAAAAGAGAATGATCACCTGTTGTCTGAAATGAGTCTGACGTACAAAAATGATGGAGACAACCTAGTCATTACAAATTCTTGAGGAAATTGCTTCTTGTGTTTCCACTGGAATCTTTGCCTCATTCAGGGCACAATTCAGTAGAAAGTGGTAGCTTTTTTTTTTCTTACATTGTTATCTGTAGGATAATCTTATCTGCTAGGTGGACGAATACCTTCAAAAAGCCCAGAAGATACTAAATCAATACTTGTTTACTATAAACAGAAAAACTATTTGAATGTTTACCACTTTTAAAGTAGAAATGCATGATTTTAAATTTAATTTTGAAACTACACACAGTAATCACAATTCTCCGGAGAGGACTGTATAATCTAAATTCCATTACATAGGAATTGTCCCTACTGGAGGTTAGAAGAGATTCTTCTTTTCCTACAAATTGTTCTTAAAATTGCTTACGCTTCCCTTCCCTCTCCCCCCAAAAAAACCCCAAAACTAAAAAATGTCCATTCTAGTTTATTTCTTGTTAGAGTCGAGAATTACTCAAT